>WURS02182263.1:0-20857 GCA_011762765.2 Rhinocypha anisoptera
TTAATATATATTGTTTAAAATTTTAAAACTTTTCTTAAAATCAATTTTTTAGAAACTGTTACTGCTTCATTGAATCCCATAAACAAAGCATTGGTTTTATATTAAAGCAATTTCCAATCTACTGGGGATGCTTTTCACACTCATAAACCGAGATATTTAGAAATAAAAACTCATGATAGGTTTATAACTCAAAAATAACACATGAAACATATTCAATTTTGACCACACAGTAACGAATACAAAATGTGTGTAAGTGTCAATGAGATAAAATTTTACTGCAATAAAATTATAAAGTGTAAAATAAGTTAAATTTTACCAACATATTTGTAAAACTATATCATAAACAGCAATATTTAGAAATAAAAACTCATGATATGCTTATGAAACATTAAATTTTGACCACACAGTAAAGAATGTAGAATGTTTTTTTATATGTTTGTGTTTGTGTGGAAATTCCAACAGAAAAAATGAGAAAATATGTGTTTTGTTATTTTTGTGTGTGTAAAAGAAAAAAATAAACGCGTCCAACAGTTAGTGTGGTGAAGCTCTAATAAATTGCTAATGTGTATATAAGCGTGTTAGTGTAAGCGTGTTGATCGTTTCACACATGGGTCACTGCTAACCAAGTGCTCTGTTGTCCGTGGATGTTCCCTTAAGCCGATTTTGTGCAAGCAAAACACCCACACACATACACACATAAACATCATTCAATTTGCACTACTTTAGTTTGTGGTCGGATTACAACTAGTCGTTTGGAGCTACCGACGGAAAAACCATAAAAATGCAATTTGATTAAATAAAAAAACGTTTATGACTTTGATTATTATTCGAAATAAAAACGAAACGCGGAGATTCTTAGAAAAGATTTCTTGGTATAAGCTTAAGAATAAGCTGATATAAGTTTGGTAAATAAGTAAATGAGTGGGTAGTTATACACTCTAAATTAAAGTTCCTCTTAAGTCAGTTTTACCACAATAAGAGTATTTATTTTCTAATATAAGATAATTTACTGTTATTGTGGTAACATTTGACACAAATTATTTCTTAGTCTATTTTTATACAAGTTACTATACATACATAGTACATCTTTATACATTATAATAAATACAGCTTATATGTTTAAGAGTGTACATTTTAAATCTATAAATGTTCAACTTACACTCTAATCTCAAACATGCTAAAATGATAAAACGTGTTGGAAACATTTAGCATTTTTCCAGTTAGAACATTTGAGTTGGAGAGATTTACTGTCATTATAATCAAATTTTACTGCAATAGTATTAAAGTGTAAAATAAATTAAATTTTACCGACATATTTATAAGTCTATCCCACGTTAAACCATTTTAACGAATTTTAAGTTTAGTGTATATTGTATAGTGCAATGTTAAATTTGAGGCTATGGCAGCTTTCCGGTTCCAAGGGAAACCTAGACACATCCATGCTGGGTGTGTAAAGGGTTTCTCGCAAGTTGGTTCTCACTTGCGTTTTCTCCTATTCTCATTTGCAATCGGTTATCTGTGAGTCATTTGGGAGAGAAAAAGAGAGAGATAAAAGGGAAGAGAATAAGAGAAAGGGAGAGAGAGAAAGTGAAAGAGAGAAGGGCAAAGAGAGAGAAAAGGAGAGAGAGAGAGAGGGAGAGAGAAAGAAAGGGATAGAGGGAAAGGGGAGAGAGAGAAAGGGAAAGAGAGAGAGAGAGAGGGAAATAGCACGGCAACTGGCCACTGCTGTAATGTTTGACTCTAATCCCAACCGTGGGGTGGGTGGTGTAGTGACTGGGCCGGGCACCAAGATGGACCAGTGTCAGAGCGAACCGCTACGTGCCCGGGGCACTGGCAGTATTCCGAGTGGAAGTAGAGCGGACAAGAGAGAGAGAGAGAGAGAGAGAAGCGCGTGTCGCGTCCAGGCACACCCTCTTAGGCACTGTTAGAGAATGACCGAGACGCGCACTCGCGGTAAAAGTGGGCGCCAAGAGAAGCAACGCTCGTGGAAAAAAAATCTCGTGCCCGTTGCCAGACACGAGGCAGTCGGCAGCTGACACGCGACGCGTTTCCAACTCCAATCCACAACCAACCAACCACCAGATCCAACGCAACGATTCTCTGACAGAAAAGCGTTACACCACTACTGTTTCTGTATTTTGTTTCCTGACACCGCTAACTAACTGACTGCGCACTTTAGCCATCGTGCCATTGCTTCGGTTGCACTCCCCTTTGGCAGATTCACACTCTCAACAAAATTTTTGTTTTCGACGAAAACAAATCACCATCCGTGGAATTCCCCGACACTACCACTTTGCAGTTCGACTTTGACAAGTGTATTCGAAGAGAGACTGACAAACAAATCCCAGAACAGGAGACCATGGCAAGTTTGACCACTGTTGAGGAAAACAAGGAATTGGCCGCCGAGAGCAGTTCTCCACTGTCAACCTCGCCGCCACAGCAGTCCTCGATGGGCGCCAATCTGGTTGTCACTGCCAAGACTCGGGCGATCAAGATCAACGACACCATTGGAGAAGTGAAAGTGCATATTCAAGGTAGGTTCGACGCCGCGCGCTCAAATTGCCACTTGACACTTGGCAATTGATTTTCATTAGTGTAATAGCATTAGGTATCATTAGAGTTTCTACTGTAGCACGGTTATATCCTGTTACTTAGTTCGCGTCGTGATTTAATACACAAAGTGATAGAAGTAAATTGTTATATTTTTAGACCTTTTTAAGCTGACGTTATTTATGGCATTAACGACTGTCATCATAATAAGAACTTTTTGAAGCACAGTCAAGTGCCATCATCGATTTGCATTTTCCCATTTAATTCGCATGCGCAAATATTTAATGGTTTACACCTTGAACTCATTATCAAAATTAATAAATTACAAACAAAATAATCAAATCTATAAAAATAAATTAATAGAGTTGTTGGAAGAGGGTGCTTGAGAAATCCATTAATAAATGCACTTCATTAAAAACAAATTAGACTAAAATTAAATTTTTTTGCGATTTAAATCAATGAATATTGCGGGTGCAAGGAGGATTGCATAATAAAACTAGTTTATAACCACAATGCCCTGACGTGAGCGGTTACGGTCTTTCATTGTCTCCCACCGTTGTTAGGCATGCATTTGGAATGTACCATACGATGTTCTAATTACCCCGCTCATTAGCCATTAGCGTGTAATTAGGCTTGAATGGTGCATTAAAGTGGTCATTTTGTCCTAATTTCCTGCCAATGCAATGTCAATTCAATAGGAATTGTGTGACGCAAATGTTGCGTGAGTTTGCTTCACTGCACAGGTTTTTTTCCAATATTACATCTTGATTGCGACTCAACTATCAAAATAAACTTCTAACAATTAAATTTAAGCTTAAAATACTTAAATAAAATTAATTTAGACATTTTAAAATTTTGAAAACATTTGAAAATATTTTTTTTAAAACATCATTTAAAAATATAAACAATTTTTTTGTGCGCAAAATACCACTGTTTAGAAGAAAAATTTATTTTAAGTAGCATAATCAATTATACCCAAAATATATATTAGTAATATTCACAACTTCACTTCAAGAAGTGAAAATTAATGTTTCTATTGGCCCGTTTAAAAATGACGGTAATTATGCCTGTCGAGACATGCAACTCGAAAATGGATTGCCGTGTCTCGTGCAATAAAGTTTGTGCGTGATCGTGAGTGCATTACGTAAGGGTGAGAAAAGCGAGCGTCTACTACTACTCTATGCTAAGTACGATAACGACCAATCAAATGCAGGCCTCTACCGTTCAGTGAAATATAATAAAATAAAAAAATGGTAGTGTGATTGATCGAATTGTTTTGGCCGTCAGTGCTTTAATGGTGATGCCAGTGGCAGGGTCGTAAGCAAAAACAGTGTCGTAGTGATCTATTGCGCCACGCAAAGGTGATTATCCCTTTTCTCCTTAGAACTACGCGTTGTTTACACACATATATATATGATCAGAACAATTTGTGTTACGAAGCGTGCCAAGTAGATTAATCAAGTATCCATCACACACTTAGACGTTTGAGTTCACTCGAATCCATCTTAACTAAGTGTGTAGTGTTCACAACTTGTGAAAATTACGCATTTTTGAAATAACTCTTGCATCACTCTCTCTCTCTCTCACTAGACTTGTCACTACAATTTAGAACACATGCACACACACACTTTCTGCACTAGTTGGATGGGTAGTGAGCTAATCAGGAAACAATGCTTACCCGTCGACAATTTGACAAGAATGATCTAGACACACGGCTGGCATGTGTGCTTCTTGGGTTCTTTGTGTCAAGATTTAATTAAAACACCAGACCGTGTCATGAGACGGTAAGCGCAGCGGGAATCAATTCTCTCACTTTCTCTCTCTCACCTCAATTCATGCCTCTCTACTTTTGACACTGAGCAAGTCATTTACATTTTTAATTGAATTATTCATGGGTACCAAGGGAAAAAGAGAACTTAGGGAGCAATGTCAGGCAAGTGGGTGACAAGTGATGTGTCGGGCCCACCAACTGGTCTATGGCAAATGCTCCTGCTAGGTCCCATCTCTCTCTCATTCTCATTCTATCATTTCTATCTTGCTCTCCCACTCTGTTTACCCAAGCGCCAGTAGGGACACACATAGAGAGTATAAACGCACACTAATTGCCACTTTGGAATAACTTGATATCAATAAGTGCCTGTGTGTATCCAGATGCCGATGCTTTTATTAGGAAAGTCAATTGCAGGTCGTAATAGCAGTGTGGCAAGTATAGACACAACAAGACCCGCAATGCACAGTTTGGGTCCAATATATATACACACACACTAAGTCTCGTTCATTGTTTTTCCCCAAATCGACTATTAGCTTAACTTTAATGTATGTGAATGTCTCATTTAGCCATCCTTCTAAATCCAATGATTTATGCGAGTAGTGCTGCTAAAGAACCACCACCATCAAAGTGACATGGGCGGTTTTTTGTGGGTTAGTTAATAATTGATTCTTTTTGAAACAATAATTTCTCTTCCTATGTGTATGTGTATGTGTTTGTAAATGTGTGTGGGCCGTATCAATAATGAATAGATTAGAAGAATGCGTGAATAATTAAAATCCAAGCAGAGAAACTGTAGCAGCGTGTGACTGGGTTTTTTTGGTGTAGCGCCCAATTGACGCTGGCCACATTAAACCGAGATTGGCTGGCTGACACACACAAGAAAATAAGAGAATGAGAAAAAGTTGCTTGCGTGTCTATGGACCAACAGATCGACTCATTCCCAGAGCGTGATGCGGGCAATCATCTGGTTGGCCGCACACCCCACTCGATCCCACACTTTCGATTGGCCTCGACCCCAAGAACGATGCCCACTCCAAGTGGGATTAGATCACCCCCATTTCACCAGCTTGAGATCAACATACTAGGCACATCGGGTCCCCATCACATCACATCACATCATCATTTCTTTTCTTGTCCCCCTTCCATTCTCTTATTTATTCGAGAGTATCTTCTATTCTAATTGAAATAGATAAAGTGAAAATTTGCACTGCAATAATACCATTTTCTAAATATATCTTCATCTAGACGTTAGGGGGTGAGTTGACATGATTGTACTTTTTTTCATGGTATTTGACCATCAGTGGTGATAAGTGCGAACTATCTTAATTTTGTATTCTCTGTATTATGATTTCTCTTTTCACTGTTAAAAATACTGCATATTTCTGGTTATAACCCAACAAGTCTTTGCCATAGACTTTTAATTTTAAAATGTAAATTTATAAGCAGACATTTTGGAAAATCAACACTTATAAGGCGATTTTTTAAAAACTGTAAGATTATAAACCAACTTTTCTTAAATGGTTACTTTAAAAGCTGGTATTATTAAAATTGTAAGGTTATAATCAGAAACGTGCTCAATGTCATGGAATAACCAGACAGTATTTTTAATAGTGTTATACGTTACCTCTCCTATACTTCACTAAATCAATACATCTGTAATTATAGGAAAATAACTCATTTTGTTTTTATTATTTATATATATATATCTATTCTAATTAAAATAGATAAAGTAAAAATTTGCACTGCAAAAATACTATTTTCCAAATATATCTTTATCTAGGCTTCAGGGGGGTGATATGACATGATTGTACTTTTTTCGTGGTATTTGGCCATCAGCGGTGATAAGTGCAAACAATCTTAATTTTGTATTTTATTTTATGATTTTTCTCTGATATTTGTTGCCTCTCTTATATCTCACTAAATCAATACATCTGTAATTATATGAAAATAATTCATTTTGTTTTTATTATTTATATATATATAAAACGGTACTCTCACAAGCAATTGGGTAATTATTTGCTTAGTTGAGTGTACAACATGCGCGTACAAACAATCAATCATTTCTTAGATTGCAAACATTAATAACTCACACACACAGATGATGGTGGCAAAGGTACCAATCAATGCTTTGGGGATAATGGAAATTTTTTTTCATACACACAAATGTTGATACACACAAGTTTCAATTTTGACTAAAAATTATCTCTTGTTATATTAATTAAAAGTACAAAATTTAATGGCTTTCTATTCCTTATTCTATATTTAAACAATTTCATGTTCTGTCACTCCACCATTTTACACTGTAACAGTTAAGCTACTTTTCTGTGCTTAACCGATTTGAATCTAACTTTCGTTGTTGTGATTCGAATTCATAACCGATTCGAATCTAACTTTCTGTGTTATGATTAAAATTTTATTTTGATTTGATTTGAATGTTGTGCAAAACTCTTCGGACATTCACTCAATTTGATTTAATTTTTTTGCATATCCATTCAAATTATAATAATTCGAGTTTAACCTCGGCGGCTTTGCCGTTGTTTTTTAAAAGATATAGACGGTCTTTTTGTAAAAAATTATTTTTAAATATTATTAAGAAAAAAATAAGTTTGGAAAAAAATAAATTTAATATGATTTATATAAGATATGATGATGATGATGATGATAAGTAAAATGAAAGTTTGAGTCTGGCACACAATCAATGCAAAGTCAGACCAATTGGTGAGACAAGTGATGGGTAGGGTAAACAGTGTTCCGCTGCTAAACGGTGGTTTGCAATCAAATTGTACACCAACTGTGTATGTGTGTGTGTGTGTGTGTGTGTGAAGGAGGGGGAAATAACTGCTAAGTAGTGGTGATGTGTGGCGGAAAGACAATGCCTGGAGAGGAGATGATTGACGTCTTGGCATCGATCGCTCACCACAACCCGAGCAGCAACTTGAGTTGCATCTACTAACGGGCTCGCTCTCTAATGTCGTCTCATTTGGAATGCCACACCAGACACACACATCACGAAGTGAACCAGAATAAAGCAAAAACCCATTGACGTGAGTTGCTCTTATTGAAGCTCTCTCTCTCTCTCTCTCTCTATGTTGTGTGTGTACTAAATCACACTCGTTTTCGCACAGTCTTTTTGTTCTCTTAAATCTCAAACCATTGCGTTGGGTTCAATTTGTCAAGTTGAAAACTTTTCTTTTGTATGTCAGTCTATGTGTGTGTGTGTTATTGTAGTACCACTTCAACTTTGGAAGTTTTTCTCATTCTCTGTTTTATATATATACATTGTGAAATGTAGATTCAATTAAGAGCGTGGCGCGTACGTGGGCAATGCTACTTCTCAAATATGGAAAGGAAATGTCTCCTATTTGCATTGCATTGGGCGCGTTAAGCTCTTTGGTACTTGGTAATAAAAGTGAAAGAGCATTGGAAGCAAGCTCTTATCATAACTATGCCATCAACCCTTAATATTTTCCATTACACTAACATTGTTGGGAAGAAATTCACTTTTTCTCTGGTTTTCTTCACACATCATTATAGGTTCTAACTAGAGAACTGTTTGTTGGGGGAGAGGAAAAAAAGTTTGCCAGATTTGCTTACTTTGGAAAGCAACATTTTTTTATTTAGTTTTTTAAATTAGACTTGTTTTATGCTAATCTCACGCGGATGCATTTGAAACGTATTTGCCAACTCTCTCTCTCACGCACACACAATAGTAACAAAGGAGAACAAATGAAACACTCGCAACGACCCAACAAAGGGAAACACGATCCTTCTTGATGAAGATGAATTGAGGAGATCAAATAACTAATGAGTTGACATTTGCCGCCGTTGTAGTAATCGGGTGCCATCAGTGCCGAGGTCTGGTGTCGAGTCAACAATGGTTGATGAGTGTTTGTCACCCACATAAAAGCACTGCAGTTAAGCGCACCCCCATACATAGATACAGGAGACAACGCATTCACCACGTTGGGTGTTTGCTTCAAACGACAGGTTCACACACTACCCATAACGGATCTCAATCAATCATCACTTAGACTCGAATGTCGGCGCAGTCAGTGTCCCGGTGTGTGTGTGTGTCTATGTGAGTCGCACGCCCTTTCTGTGCACGCATTTTGTGGTATAAAGATTTATCTTCCGATTACTTTACTTTACTTTACTTTGACTTTGACTTTGACTTTATCTTAAGTTACACTGTTTCTATTGAGAGGGGGAAAGAGGAAAAGCGTGGACCCCGTTCTATCGAACTACACTATGATCTGGTTCCAGATGACCACCGCGAGTCGACTTGGTTCCCGGTGCCCGATCGATGCACTGGGGCTCGCGCGTCATGCAGGCTGGACTAATAAGCACCGCACGGTCCGCTTGGCTACCAATGCCGGCCTTTGCACACACTACTTTTCACTGGGTGCACTGGATGCTCGAGCTCAATAACCATAATGGTAATATGATAAATGGTCTAACTGGCAACGCTATCAATAAACGCGACCCGCCAGGCAACACTACTAACACTGACACAGTCAGCCGGTTGGTGGCCGGTCATCAGATGCTGACTGGCCTTCATAGGCCACCATTCACTCTAAACTTAAATCCACTAAAAGGGTAAAATGCGGGACAGCTTTACAGATATATTGGTAAAAGAGTGATGTCAAATTTAGCTTAAATTTTGGTAGAAAGAATTCTCTTATATTATTTTATGTCATTCGAAAGTTCAGAATATGTAGAATCAAATATGAAAATTTGAAAGCTGTCATATATTCCTAACTGTTCCAAAATTGATTCTAAAGTTTCTGTTTTTACCAAAACAATAGTGTAGAAAAGATTCAAAACAATGAAAATTTGTTTAAAAAACTAATTAGTTGGATTATAATTAAATTAGAATTAGTTTTTACACTTTTGTTTTGGTAAAAACCAAAACTTTACAATTAAATTTGGGACAGTTAAGAATATTTGGCGGATTTCAAATTTTCATATTCCAATCTACATATTCTGAACTTTCGAATGACATAAAGAATATTAGAAAATTTTTTTAACCAAAATTTAGGCTAAAAACGTAGTTTTTTGGCATCCCTCTTTAACTTATTTTAAACTTTTTTGTTATGTTATTTTATGTATTGTAATGTTATTATTTTGCTACAAAGACAGTTAAATTAACCTAAGTTTAACAGTTTAGAATTTTACATAAATCCACAAAACGGGTAAAATATGAAACAATTTTACAGATATGTTTATAAAAATTGACTTATTCTACAATTTACTGTTATATGCTACGAAAGTACCAGATGTCACCGACATAATTATATAATTTTGCCACAAAAAATAAAGCTGTCTCAAGTTGAACACTGGAATTTAAACTCTAAACTCAAATTTGCTAAAAAGGTAAAACGTTGAACAGCTTTATAGAAAAATAGGTAAAATTTAACCAATTTTACCCCATACTACTGTAACAATAAAATTTCACCACAAAACAGTAAAGCTAATTGAACACTAGAGTTTAGAGTGCACTTTTGTCATTAGACACACATTTGTTCTTATGATCATCATCATCATCATCATTAAAAGTCAACATTTTTCAATTTTTTTGTCAGTCAATCCAAATTCATTTTATGGAATCTCAAATCTATATTATAAAAATATCATCATTTAATTTTATTAATTTAAGCAGTGATAAATTAATTTTTTGGTTTGTGTGTGTACATACATAATTTACAAAATGTGTAAATATAAATTATTCCACTGGTGAAATGGTTGATACGCTGAAAGTAAAATAGTCAGATGTTCTCTGTGCTCTCTCTCTCTCTCTCTCTCTCTCTCTCTTGGCATGGCATGCTTTAATTTATTATCTAGATGACACTTGGCACAAGGGTAAAAATAAAATAAAAATTTATGAAACAAATATATATACAACCCACGAGAGACTTGACGAGCAGATGAGAAAGAGAGAGAGAGGAAGAGGGAGAGGAGGGAGAGAAAGGGATAGAGAGAGAAATAGAGAAATAAAAAAATGGAGAGAGAAAAACAGGGAGAAAGAGAGAGAGAAATAAATAGAGAGAGAGAGAGAACGATAGAGAAAAAAGGGAGAAAATGGGAGAGAGAAATAAAGAGAGAAAGAGAGAGAAAGCGAACAAGAAAATGAAACCAGTGACCGCTTCACACAGTAACAATCGGCGTCAAATGTCTAACTTTTGCATTCCATTCCAATTCAATCTCAATTTTATTTTATTTTATCCAACATTTATTATTATTATTATTATTTAATATCACTCACACACACATACACACTCAAACTTGGCAAAATTGCATTTTACTTGGCAACAGAAATAAAGAAATTTTTTTGTTTAATTTAAGAGAAGAGAAGAGAAACAAAGTTGGTCAATTGCCACTTATTAAATCGGGCCAAAGTCAATTCAACTCGATTCAGTAATAATTTATAAAGTTAACAACACAAATACGAAAAACCGTTTGGCCGCTAGGTCCTTTTTGTGTACGGAGAGTAGGCTTTCAAAAAGATTGCCACAGAACGAATGACGAATACTGTAGAAAGAGAAAGAGTGAAAAAAGAGAGAAAAAAGAGAGAGTGAAAGAGAGGGAGAATAAGAACGAGAGATAAAGAAAAGTAAAAGGAAAAAATAAGAATGGTAGTAAAAAGCACTAATATGGATTATTTATCGTTTAAGGTGAGATTGACGACAAGAAAGCCATCTTCCTGACGGTGCACGATATCGGATTCAATTATACGTAAGTAGAATTTAATGTAAGGGCTTCTCAGTGTATCGTAGGCACACTGAGAGACAATATAAGGGTCAGAAAACCAAATGGATGCCAAATGCCCACAATGCAGCTTTAGGATTCGTTTTCTATTTTTATTTCTATTTCTTTTCTATTTCGTCATCCCATCTGCTTGATTCTCTCTCTCTTTCTCTCTCCCTCTTTCTCTTCCTCTTTCTCTCCCTCTCTCTCTTTCTCTCACCATTTCTCTTTCTCTCCCCTCTCTCTCTCCTTCTCTCTCTTTCTTTCTCCCTCTCTCTCCTTTTCTCTCCCTCTCTCTCCTTGTCTCTCCCTCTTTCTCTCCCTCTCTCTTTCTCTTTCCCTCACCATTTTTCTATCTTCCTCTTCCCCTCTCTTTCTCTTTATCTCTCTCTCATTTTCCCTTTCTTTCTTCTCTCTCTCTCTCTTTCTTTTCTTATTCAGTCAACTTAGTCCCTAGTATAACCAACAAATGCAAATTCCCCTTGTCCAATCTTTCAGAAAACGATATGAGAAGACACATATATATAATGGGGGCATACATATAAAAAATAAAAGTAGAAGTGACACTTATTGATCCAGAAAAACAAATAGAATTTCAACCGTTTTTTGAGAGTAAAATAAAACGAAGGGAAAAGTCTTATTCAAAGCAACCTCGCTCGATTGCCTCATTGATTGTGTATGTGTTTGTTTGTTTGTTTGTTTCTCTCTCTCTCTCTCTCTCACTTTCACCCTCAATCAGCGCGATGAAGGATTTTGTCGATATCGAGTGCAGTAAGTTACCCAATCTAGTTAGGTAGTAAAGGGTATGATGACTAATGCAAAAAATGCTGCATCTCTTCACCTGGGGCAGTGTCGGAGATTCGAATGCGCTCGGTGTTTATTCATGTGGATGTTCCTGGTCAGCATGATGATGCCACCGAGTTGGATTCATTTCCCACTATTCAGCAAATTGGTAAGTGAATAAGTTGACAAAACTTTAATGTAAATGACTTTATTTAAAAACATTTTTGACCTGCTTTTATTAAAAGCATTACGATTGGTTAGAAGTAGAACACCAAAAAAGATTTGGCATTTTAAACTAAAATTTAGAGCACAAAAATTTTTTCAAATGATAAAATTATTGCTAATTATATGTCAAAAATTTTATTTTAAAATATTTTAAAATCATAAATAAACATGCATAAAACATTTTTAAAAATTTTACTTTTTAAAGTTTATTTTATTAAATTTAAATAGAATTAACTGCGATTTAAAAAAATGAGGATAATAATTAAACGGACAAAACTGTTAAAAATACTGACCGGTTATAACACGACATTAAGCACGTTTCTGGTTATAACTCAACAAGTCTTTGTTATAGACTTTTAATTTAAAATTGTAAGTTTATACGAAAGACATTTTAGAAAATCAATCTTTATAAGCTGACTTTTTTAAAAATTGTTGTATGGTTATAAGCCAACTTTTCTTAAATTGTCACTTTAAAAAGTGGTATTTTTTGAAATTGTAAGACTATAACCAGAAACGTGCTTAATGTCAGGTTATAATCAGACAGCATTTAACAGTGTATTGATTGCTTAATTGAGTATATCTTTGACCCTTCAACAATGTTGCGTACCATGTTGCAATTGCAGGCGAAGAGGTGCTGCTGAAGGTGTTGGATGAACTGAACGTGCCACTCTGCGTTGGCATTGGCGACGGTGCTGGTGCCAACATTCTGGCTCGCTTCGGACTGGCCCACCCAGATCGCATTCTGGGTCTGGTTTTGATCAATCTCGTTAGCGCTGGCGTTGGCTTTCTCGAGTCGTTCAAGGAGAAGTTCTTCTCCAAGCGCCGAAGCTCGCAGCAGCTCTGTCCCGAGGAGATCATCACCATGCACAAGGTATTACTCACTTTCTCTCTCTCTCTCTCTCTCTCTTTCTCTCTGGTTTTCTTTATTTTTTTCTGAGTGTTTTTTCAAAAAATTCAAACCACTGACTAAGCAAAAAAATAATTTTTTCTCCCTCACCTCTCTCTCTCTCTCTATTTCTCCCTTTTTCTTTTTCTCTTTCATTCTCGATCTTTCTCTCCCTTTCTCTCTTTTTTCCTCTCTTATTATTTTTTTTTCTCTTTTTCTTTCTCTCTCTTTTTCTTACTCCCTTTCTCTCTTTCCCCTCTCTCTTTCTCCCTTTCCCTCTCTCCCTTCTTTCTCTTACTGTTTTTCTCTCTCTCTCTCTCTCTTTCTCTTTCTCTCTCTTTCTCTCTCTCTCTCTCTATCGTCCACTTTCCACAAATAGCTCGGCAACACGGCAGATGAGGGGATGAAACACTTGATTGACAACTACAGCAGTCAAGTGTCGAAGATTAACGCCAAGAATCTGCACAAGTTCATGAGCGCATACATGAACCGGAAGGAGATTGTCGATCTTGGCAAGCTCGACGTTCTTCTCGTCACTGGCAGCAAGTCGCCGTTTTGCGCCGGAGTAGAGCATATCTATGCCAAGTGTGACAAGCAAAAGACGTCGATGCTTAAGGTGGACAACTGTGTCGACATTCTGAGGTTTGTTTCTCTCTCTCTCTCTCTCTCTCTCTCTCTCTCTCTCTCTCGCTAACTCCGGTTAAAACCTATGGCCAATATTGTAGGGCACAAAAAGAGTTCAGATTTTGGCCCAAAAATGGGTCAGGTTCGGGTTTTTTAATAAGTCATTTGTCAACCCGAAAACAAAACCCGCTTGCCCAAAATGTGAAATACTATAGTATAAATATTTTCACACAGTGTGACTTACTTTCACTGTGTTTCATAGCCACTATGACACAGTGACTCACAACACACTTGTGTGAGCAACTCACTCACTCACTTGGTCACTCAGTCTGGTGCAGATGAGATGAAATCAATAATGAATTCTAACTTGCAAGAATTGATACAAGAGATTGATTGCACTCTGTTATATCAAATGATTGACGTTTTAAAACCCACAACAAAAATGAGATTAAGTTTGACAACAGTACAAAAGGCCACATTTTGCAAAATAACCACAATTTCGGAACATTTAAAAAAAATATATATATAAGAATCCTGAAACCCTTTTTATTTATCATATTGAATATTGTTTGCTTGACTATTTCTTTTTTCTCACACAGCCAGTGCCCGGAGAAGTTTGCGCAAAGTCTACTCTTGTTTGTCAAGGGACTTGGATTTTTGACCTCACTACAGCTCCCAGGCATTCAGAACGAGAGTAAGTTTTTGGTGGTACTCATCGTTACGGTAAACAGTGATTTTAAACACTTCTCCAAACAGTGGGCATGGCAGCCATCAAGTCGAATCTGGCTCAGATTGGCCGTCGTCGTACTCTCTCCATGGAGGAGTATGTAAGTAACTCAACATAATATAAAGTCTTTTTTGACTTATTAAATTTAATCCTTTAAAATTAAATTATATTGATTGTCGTATTTGGCTCAATATTTGTCTTTGATTTTTTGTTGAAAAAAATGACTAACACAATAAAATTTAACTAACTTTTGACAGGACATACCCCGCATGAGACGACTTTCGCTGACAAAGTAGGTTACTTTTTTCATTTTTTCGGAGAGTTTAATTCGATTGTTGACTTGTTTTCTTGGATTAGCAGCCAATCGAATAAGTGAGCCACTACATACACGATGTATGGCCGTCGTATTCTTGGTGTTATCGAATCGCGGCATCGTTTGCTCGCATATTTAATCTCCTTAGAACGTAAAAATTTTTCTCTTTAAAACTTACCAGTTTTTTCTTCTCTCTGTGACAGTATTAGATACTGTTCTAACATATAGCACACCAAAGAGCACTTCAAAACAAGTGCACAACACACACATACAAACACATTCACAAACATGGCACAAAACTTGAGGATGGCTTCTATGGCATTGATGAGCAACATTGGTTTCCACAGGCCATACCACCTAAATTTGCAAGTCACACGCAAGCCAAAACATCTCATCAAGACACAAATACACACATACAAACAAAACACAAAATTCTATAACTTGTTGGATTTTCTTTCTCTCTCTCTCATATTTAGAATGTTAATTGAAATCAAAAACATTTCATTCGACATTATGAAAGATTTAAAAATAAAATGTTTTCCTAGTTCTATGCTTTTTGGAATGAAAATTGGTATAAAATTTCAACCTAAGGTAAAGTGTTAAAGTTTGGAATTTTAAGATTTAAAAAGTAATGCCAGAACAGCCGAAAATTTAGCCTGAATTTGTATCACTGGAAATACAGTGATTTCTCACATAAAACTTATATGATTTAAAAGCTTGTAATGTGTAAATTAAAATGTGTAACTCTCAAAATGATAATCTATAATCTAGGGGTTCAAAATCGTGTTCAAATTTGCCAAATTCCAATGAATCCCAATGGGAGTTGCACTCAAAATTGCAACAATGGCCATGAGCAGCGCTTTAGAGTGCATTGGAATTCATTGGAATTTGGCAAATTTGAACACGATTTTGAACTTCTAGTTACGCATTTTAATCTACACATTACGAGCTTTTGAACCATATAAGTTTTATGTGAGAAATCACTGTATTTCCAGTGATACAAATTCAGGCTAAAAGTGGCATTACTCTTTCAAATAAATTTTATTGCGGCATAAAAAAGGTAAGAATATGAACGTAAAATTAATTTCAAAATTTGGATAAATTACATTGAGTTATTTTTTATGTTAATTTAAACAAAATTAGAATAATTTTAAAGAAAATAAGTTTTTGAAAATAAAGATAAAGTTTGCGGTAAAATATTCAAAAATTAAATAACCATGAACAATTTTAAATATTAAAAAAATGTTTTAAAAATATAAGTTTAAAATTAATATTTGGATTGGTTTTCAAAAGCACTTTTTTATGGTTAGTTATTTTTCTTTCAATGATTTGCTGCCAATTACGTAATAAAATTGAAATGCGTCCGCAAATGGCTTTTTTTGTTGTTGTTGTTACGGCTGCTTTTAGATTAAGTGTCGCCACGCTAACTTGGCAATTTAAGTGGCAATATCTATATATCTATATATATATGTTATATAAATAAATGTGTACATGTGCGTGTGGTATATATTATCATTGTTTAGTGGTAATCAGCCCGAAGGCAAACCAAACAAACCCGAACAATATATTAGTGCGGTAATTGAATCGAATCTCCAGTGGCGAATGCCACCCACAGCACTCCTGATGTTCGGCTTCCCTGCAATGCTGATTAACCGCACTATGCAATTTACTCTCTCTTTCTCTCTCTCTTTCTTTCTATCTTTCTCTCCTTCTCTCTCTTTCTTTTTCTTTTTCTTTCTTTCCCTTTCTCTCTCTCACTCATTCACTTTCTCATTTATTATCTTACTCACTCTTTCATTCACTATCTTATTCACTTTCTTACTTACTCTCTCTTTCTCTTTCTCTCTTTTTCTTTCTATCTCTATTTTATTTCTCTCTCTTTCTCTTTCTTTCTCTCCCTTTCTCTCTCTCACTCATTCACTTTCTCATTTATTATCTTACTCACTCTTTCATTCACTTTCTTACTTACTCTCTTTTTCATTCACTTTCTCACTATCTCTTTTATTCACTCTCTCATTCACCCCCTCACTTACTCTCTCACTCAATCTCTCATTCACTTTCTCACTCAATTTTTCATTTACTCTCGTTCTCTCTTACTGACTTACAAACCTATTTTATTCTTTTACCCTAACTCTCTTTTTCTCTCTCTCACACACTCAAACACATATTCATTTTTTTCACTCACCCCCTTTTTCATTCTCTCTCTCCCACTTTCTTATTTTTTCTCTCACTCATTTTTTTTGTTTACCAACTCTCTCCCTTCTACTCATTTACCCTCTCATTCACTTACTAGCTTTTTCACTAATTCACATATTTACTTTCTTACTTATTTACTCACTCTTTCACTCATTCTTTTTTGTCCATTTATTTTCTATCCCACATTTAGTCTCTCTTTCTTTTTTTCACTTATTCACTCACTTTATTTTTTTCCTCACTCAATCTATTTCTTCCTTTTGATTTTTCTTTTACTTACTTTCTCTCTCCTCTTTCACTTTTAATCCAAACCCTCCAAGGCTAAGAAAAATTTTGTTTTCTTTCTCTTTCTTTTAATTTTTTCATTTATTCTAATTTTTTGCTTTTTCTCCATTTATTTATCACTTTTTCATTCTTTTCTAACTCTTTTTCTATCTCGTTCTCTCCCTACTCACTTTGAGGGGGAGGCCAATTGAAAAGCGAAACCAGTGTGTGTATGTGAAAGAAAGAAAAAGGGAGAGAGAGATAGAGAAAGAGAAAAAGAGAGAGAAAGGGAAAAAAAGATAAAAAGGGAGAGAGAGAAAGGGGGAGAGAGAGAAAGGGAGAAAGAAAGAGAGAGAGAGAGAGAGAGAAATAGAGAACGAGAAAGAGAGAGAGAGAAAGAGAGAGAGAGTAGAAATCAATTTGGCCAGTGGCGCGAGAACCAATTGAATTGAACACACTCACACACACATAAGCGCGAGCGTGAATTCAATCAAAAAGTGACGCAATCTATCTCCCAAGTCGCACTATTAACCACAAGAAGGAGAAGAAAAAGAAGAGGAAAAAGAAGAGATTGTCGATTTTGCCGCCATCACCACACACACACATTTTATATGCTTGAATTGGCTTTGAGCCGCCATCGTAATTAGTTTGGCTTTCCGCCCTTATTGTGGAAGGTTTTTTTTTAAAAAATCAAAGGTTTGACAACAGCGAAAAAAATGTTTAGCGTAATGTGAATGTGAATGTGACTTGAAAATTCAATCAAATCTAAATTTTAAACTCATTTTTTCATTAAATTGAAGACGGATTTTGTTTTTTAAAACAACGCCAAGTTGCTTAAACTTTAGCTTAATGCAGTTTATTAGAGTTTGAATTGAATTGGATAAAAATTTGAAAATAAAATATCAACAAAAATTGTAATCAAGTAAAATGCAAATTAAATGAGATATAAATTCAAATCAATTTGACTATAAATATAGAAAAATTGAAAAACTAAATTAATGAAAAATTTTGAATTTAGGATTCAAATTTGGAGTAAAATTCAATTTGAATCGAAAAACAATTCTACTTAAATTTGAATTAAATGGGTAATAATTTGAATTAAATTTGATATATTTATATCTAACAATTAGAACGATAAATATAACTGGAAATAATAAAAATAAATAACTAAATTATATATATTTCATAAAACCCCAAATTCTGGTAATATAAAAGCAATAATAAACAAGATGCATGCATGTTTGTATATGAGTGAGTGAGTGAGTGAGGGCAATAAATTTACTTTTATAGTCCTCATTTATTAGGATTAATCCGGTTGGATTGATTAGATGCAGAATTGTTGTTTATTATGGAAGAGGTTGTTGCTGTACATGAATATATATTAGCCAACCAACGAAATAGATTAGATGAGCCAAAAAGCCAAACAGAACATAGACAAACACAGCATGTGACGGGTTATTAAATGAACAGTAATAGTAATAATAATGATGAGAGGAGGGTTTTTTCCCACTATTTTTTATTTATTATTATTATTATGTATATATTTTCTGTATTTTATTTGCCGTTTCATCACTAGTTTCATTGCTAATGAGACTTCCATTTAAATACACATATGGCTTTTGATGATGAGTGATATATGATATGTAATACATTAAAAGTACGATATATGTACATTTATTTCTTTCTCTATCTCTCCTCTCTCTCTCTCTCTCTCTCTCTTTTTCCATTTCTGTCCCTCACTTTTATTTTTTCTTTCTCTCTTCCTCTCTCTTTTTTATTACTCTTCCTTTGTCTCTCTCTCTCTCTCTCTCTCTCTCTTCTAGGTTTTAAATATCCTTTTTGTCTCATTTTCCCTGCCCCAAACAAAATAAAGTATAAAATGTCCCGTTAAACAAATAATGATTGCACAAACAAAAACATAACATCGAGTTTGATGAGTTTGAAAATGCCAACAACATATAAAAAAGTTCGATATATGAAGATTCATAGTCTAACTCACTTCACTTTCTTTATTTCTCATTTATTCACTTTTTATATTCTACTCTCTCCTTTTTTATTTTATTTATTTATTATATTTACTCTCTTCATTTTCTCGAACAATACATATATATTAAAATTTCCGTTAAACAAATAATGATCACATACACACACTCATAAAACAGCCATTAAATTAATTAAAAATAGTTAATTTAAATAATGTTTTCATTGTCATCACCATCATCATCATTCTAGACCAAAGAATAAGAGAGAGAGAAAGTGAAAGGGAGAGAGAGTGAGAGAGTAAAAAAGAGAGAATAAGAGAGTGATGATAATGATGATAATATGAAAGTACTCGTATTCTATTCTATTCAATTATATATATATATATATATTCAAACATACACAACCTAACTTTTTAAATGTTATTTTAATGAAGATTAATTACCTAGCATGACTACACACTCTGTAAAGAGTAAAGAGCAATATTATTATTAATTATTATTAGTATAATAATAATTATTAATATATATATACCCACAATATATTAACAGAGATAGATAGCAAATTAGAAGTAATGATGATGAAATTAAAATTAATAAAATTTATGGATCATTGCGTTTTCCGTTTGGAATTACTTAACTTCTTTTTTTTGGCTAATTAGTTTTTATCAAACTTTTTTTATTATTAAGTTAAAAATAATCTACCCACTTATTTTGATCTAGGTGATAGGTCTTAGGTTGTTTTATTATTATTTTAATTAATTTAAATCACTCATTTTAAGAAAATTTCCAAAACGTACACATAGATTTATTCAAAAGTTTGGAACGCAATTAACTAGTATGGGAAAAAAGTGCAAGTTCAAATATTTACACATTTTAAATAAATGAGTGATACATTGGCATTTAACATTTCAAAAAAATAAAATTATGAGTACAATGAATCAAATGATATATTTTTATAGATAGATTTCAACATGAAAAACACAGTTTGGTTGATACATTAACAATGAAAACACAGTTATATGAAAAATAAGCAATGAAATAATATGTGTAAATGAGAAGGAAAATATTAATGAAAACGGAACAAAAAACAAAGAGAGTGGGAAAATATTTTGATCTGAGATCGAATTATAAAAACTCGTGATAATAAGTAATTAAGAAAAATAAATTCATCAAGAATTAAAAAAATAAAAGGACAATTTTATAATGATGAGAAAATATAGTTTGGTGTTGTGCAAACAATGAAACTAATAATAATAATAATAATAATCGATATCACGTTCGAGGTTTAAATTTGAAATTTAAAGTAGGCTATTTTATGAATAGTGGAATAATGAACATCAAAAATTTAAGGGAAAGAAGAAGGAAATTAAAAAAAGGAATTTTAATCTATACAAAAATAACTATATATACTAGGTTTCGAACTATTGAAAAAACTAATTTGTCGAAAATTTTAAGAACAACAACGTTCAAGAGTTGGTCCAATTTTGCTAATCAAGAAATTCAACGTAGTTGAGTGGAATGAGTCCGGTCTTACCGTTGAGAGTTCCTTCAATCCAACCAGGCTCTCGGGAATGGCGCACTGCAAGAGAATTCATGTGTTTACCCAATAAATAAATGATATTGGCATAAATTTCAATATAAATTTCTTATTTTTACAAGAGGGAGGTTCTAAAGCGCCGTCTGTTTCTAGGAAAAACGACAGCAGAGCCGCCAAAGTTAAACTCAAGTTAATTCGAAGAGTTATGCAAAAAATTCGAATTAAATCGAGCGAGAATTGAAAAAGTTCGAATTCCGA
>WURS02182372.1:0-20857 GCA_011762765.2 Rhinocypha anisoptera
AAATTTTGTTCTAAGGATAGAATAGGGCATTGAATAGGGTATTGAATAGGGCATAGAATAGGGACTTGAATAGGGAATTGAAAACCACCATATTTTGTATTTGCCATTAATATAACAGGAGAGAGATAATGACGTGAATAATAACGTAAGAAAACTTGACAATATGATAAGTCAATGTCGTTCGTCACTAATGATAATTATGAAGTAGTTAGCACTAATCTCTATCGCTCTCGGTACAAACATTGTTTTGGATGACTTTCTTCAAACTCGCCTAGTTTGTCTTTTACAGAATGTAAAACAAGACTGAAAATTTGGCACCATTACTCTCACTAGGTAAGTATTTTCCCATCAAACTATGATATGTTTACCATACCTTTCAAGCACGCGATGTGTTGATGCCCGTTGGTCACCTCAACCAATGGTGGAGTGTATCGTTCCTTATAGTAAAACAAGCACACATTGACAAAATGATCAGATGTACCACTATCAGATTCAAATCACCACAAATTCAACATAAAAGTGTAACACTTTGTCCACAACAATACAAACCCAAGCAGCAATAAACGACATCTCTGCCAAGAGGGCGACTAGCACCACCTTACGACCCGATGAGCGTCAAACCATCTTTGAGCTCTCACAATTATATTTTCTGCACTGTTCGTGTTTCTGTGTGATTTGTTCTGCTCTCCTATTAAAACAACTACAGTTCGTCGCCCAATATATGGTTTAAAAATATGAATCTTGAAAATCATTTTTGGGAAAGATGTCTTCAACCGATTTTATATTGCGATAGATCTTTACATCAAGTTTGTCGATGTCTAGTAGTAGAAGTTTGCCGATATATATATGTAAACAATGTTTCTCTAATTTTAATTTAAAATTAAAAAACAAACAACTTGTTTCAGTCTCCTTTCTCACACACTCCAAACTCAAACTGCTTTTCTTTTCACCCTTCTTCCTTCTATCTAGGTAGCTGTGATGTCCCTTTTTCTGTCGGTGAGACTAATAATGATGAGTGCAGGAAATGAGAACCTATTCTCACTGGTATTACATATACACGTTTACATATATCATCTTCATTTCTCAAGGTACAAACACTATTCTGGATGACAATCTTCTAGCTCGCGTCGTTCACTTTTTTTGCAGAGAATGAGTAGAGTATTGCTTTTCGCTATGTTTGTTAGTTGTTATTGACTTTTGATTGCACTCGCTGCTTGTGCGACGCATCAATGTTTTATCAAATGAGTGGATGTGGGTACGATCAGTGGCCAGTGTGAGACTTACCCTTGCCACCGATCACAGCAAGTACATTTCGAGTCGTGCTGTGTGCCGAGTCTGTAATCGGAGAGCCCGCGAGCACAAGTGAAAGCATTTGGTGCTATTGCTACCATGATTTGTAGTGTCAAATAGAGACATCCTAAATTGTAAGAAGTGTTGCAACTTTGGAACTGTAGGTAAATTATTTTATTACGTTATTAAGCTAGTGATGCTTCTCTGGATTTGATGATGTTTGTAATGTGTGATGATGACAAATGTTTAACTGTGGCCTAACAAAGAAGGAAACTTGGGGCTTGCAAGGATGTTGGCAAGGTAAAACTCTTGCGAAGATGCTAGTGAGCAAACTTAGGTCTTGTGACAAGATTGTAAGAAGTTCAATAGAGTTGATATGTTACTGATTTCTCATTAATGTTAATGATTTGTTACTTGCGATTGATTGTCATTGTATAATGACTCCGCGAGGGAACCATAACATCATTATTCAATGTGAAGATTCTCGTGAACTACGATTTCAAGGTAAGTGACAATTTATAGTAATTAAAGGGCTAACTAAGGGTTGCTTCTCTCCCTTGTTCCGTTTTGTTTTTATACTCCCCTCCTTATATTTTAGGCATAAGAAAAAGCCAAATTTAGCTTGAGTTTCTCATATTGTGTTTCTCGTTCGCTCAGAATGCAGGTAACTTTAGAACATATTTAACGTGAGGTCTTGGCAAGCAGTGACTTTGAGTCGCACATACACACAGAGCATTAACGTATTGGGCTATTAAGAAAGCAAAGAATGTCCACTTCAGATAAGGCCCGCTGGGATCAGTGTGGGGTAGTTTCTCATTTTCTCTCTCTCTCTTTCTCTTTGCAATTGGGCTAAAAAAAGTACTGTAAAAGATACGTGCGCTTTTCACTAATTCAAGATTTCAGTCCTTATCTTGGCTCAAATGTCCTTCTTTCCCTCATTCGTTGGTCACAATCTGTCGTTCGCGAAAGCGCGCTTTGTTTGAACGACAAATGGCATAGCCTGAAGGCCTCTTTCTCTATCTTCCTCTTTCTTTCACTGGCTCGCTCTCACTATTTGCCCATTGAAATCTTGCTGTGTTTGAATAGGACAGAGGGCTTTTCTCCTTCTTCTCCTTCTCTCCCACTTTCTATTCCCACACTATTCAAGACAAAATCTATTAAAATGTCTTAAGTGACAATCCACTGTCACGCGACTCAAATGGTTGCATTAATATTTTTCAGCTTGCGACATATAATATAATTTTTTTGTTAAATTGTAAAGTGAATTCAATCAAATTTTTGGGCAATCACTAAGCACCATTAGATGCGTTGAGAGCAAGTCTGACACCGGTTAGGCACTAGTGGTGAGGTTCTGAGCAAATTAGAAATCTACTTGGCACTAGGGATGAGGTTCTGAGCAAATTAGAAATCTACTTGGCACTAGTGGTGAGGTTCTGAACAAGTTAGAAATCTACTTGGCACTGATGCTAGTGCTCTGAGCAAGTTAGGCACTGGTGCTGATGCTCCAAATTTGTTAAACAAGGACTAAACACTTGTGGTGAGGGCCGATTAAGTTAAGAATCTACAAGGCCTTAGTGGTAGCTCGAGAGAAAGGTTTGAGAAACCGTCTATTAATTTTTTTATTGCCGCCATTTGTGCAGTTAGCACTGGGTCGTTCTACACCGTTCACCCTGCCTTCGCCTCTCTCTCTCTCTCTCTCTCTCTCTCTCTCTCCTAAGACAGAGCACAAAGACAAGCACAAACTCATTTGATCTTTCCGTATGCCAAGTTATCGACTAAGAAAACCACCAACATTTGTATCTTTTGTGCAATGCCACTTAGGGCCGTTTTGCGACGCGCACATTGCCTTCTCTCTACACTCTCTACGACTGGTAGAAACTAGGCACTCTAAAAGAGGGTTGTTTTGCGCAATCAAGAGAAAATTGGATTTATTGATTATCATAAATTGATATAAAGGCAAGTTAATTTGTTTCGGACGGCAATTAATTTTGTGTACTGAATTGTGTTTTAATATGGTTTGAGATAAAATGACTAAGGGTGAACTGAAAAAATAAGTTCGGTTACATAAACGCGTTTCAAATTGATTTTTACAAAAAAAACTTGTTTACTTTTACAATGTTTTAAAACAGCTTTTATCCTCACCTCCAAAATCAGCTTTGGTAGTTCTGTTCTTGCGCTTCCTACTTGGCCATTTTGAACCAAACAAACTGGATAGCGTCACAAAATGGCGCATTAAGTTATGAGTAAAATTGCGCACCAAACCACTTTCTACTCCGTCATTTTGCAACGAACACACAAGGTTTTGCTTTCCAATAGCAGAGCTCGCCATCTGAGGCTGGGAGCCCAACACTGCGGCGTAGATACTTATTAAGAGAGATAGTGTAGCGCTTCTCAGTGCGTCACACGCTCGTAGGGCTGGGTCACACTCTCTTCTCTGGGGCCAAAAGTGAACTCGTCCAAACTGGTTTCTTTGTGCAGAGAACAAAGAAGTCAGTCAGTCTCGTCAAGTTGTTTGCTGTTTACTTTTCCTATGACTTGCAAAAATAAAGAAAGAAAATGCGCTATGCAACTTTGCAAAATTTGTAAATCTCTATAAGTAAGTTAATTTGCTTGATATTTTTTCTAAAATTTGTTTTTGCAATTTATATATAAGGAACAAGCTTATATTTTTGTTTAATTTATTTTTTGTTATATTAAACCTTGTGTTTTCTAAGCTGTTAAGATAGTAGTAAAATTTGTTAAAATAGCTTAAAGTGGTTCAAAATTCTCAACGTGGATTCAAATAGCTCAATAATTTTGCAAACGTTTTGGTGTTTCCTTGTTTATTTATTCATATAATTAACATTTATTTTTGTTTTTGCTACATTCAATAAGTTGAAAAAAATTGAAAACAAAAAAGGCGAAATTATAGGAAAAGTACATCTATGCTATCCCGAGTATCTTTTGAGGCTATTTATGTTTTTGGTCCAATGTTGAATTTTTGGAGAATCGACAAAAAACCGACATATTGAACAAGTTTTCCCAGATTTTAGTTACACTCAAGATACTTCCACCAAGTCGTTGCTTACAACCATAATTATGTAAGTAAAAGATTTCAACAAATCTGAAGTATTAATCGTCTATCCTTGTTATCACTGCAAAGAAAATTTGTCAAGTATTGAAGAAATGCGCCAACATCAGCAATTAAAACATGCATCGAAGCCAGTCGCAAAATCAGTTTAAGCAAAATACGCAAAGCATCACAAACAATTCAAATCTACAACAGCAACATTCGGCATTGTTGTAATCGCTAGGAGAAAAACAAAAAAAACAACTATTTTTGAAATGCAAGCAAAATGTTACTCAATCAATTGCAATATATTCTCCAATTAACTACCAACCAGATAAGTCACAAGATTTTGATAGCACTAATCAATCTATGAAAGAAAGCAATTTAAACATTGATAATTCTCAATACAACTTTAAAAGTTCCATCAGAGTAAAAAATGTAAAAGAGAAACAGAATGTATCCGGTGCTAGCACTAGTAAGCAAACAGTTCCAACAAGGACCACAGGCAACCAAATACCAATGGTGAAGAACGGAGGAAAAGATGGCTTCACAAACAAGACGGACATGAAAGAGCACATGCTGACCAGTCATCGGAGGTTACGTAATTGGCCCTACCAGTGCAAGGATTGCAAGGAACGTTTCACATCCAAGGTTTCGCTTAAACGTCATATGATTGTATACCACACCGCTCTGTCATCTTGGCCTTTTCACTGTTGCTACTGCAAGAAGGTGTTTGCGTTTTGATACGAGTTGAATCGACACTTGCGTATACATACAAATGAAAGACCATATGTTTGTATGAAGTTCTATCAGGAATTTAAGCAAATCTTTCATCTTACTAATCACCAGCGTTTGATGGGTCATGAGAATACGGATGATGATGAGGTCTTATCGGGAACATCGGAAAATTATCAAATTGAGGATAAAGATTAATTAGAAGCAGTCTACCTTGTGGACTTAAGTCCAATATCATAGTGCAAACCTATGAAGAACGAGTGTTTGTTCTTGACATTACAATCGCCATTAAGTTACAGCTCAAAGTTTTGATTTTGCTTTCAAGATTTGTAAATATACTCTACACCTTAAAGAGGTAAGAACTACAGCAACAATCGGCACACTCAATCGGATACAACTTTCATGCGTATTGGTCTACGGCATTGTGTTTGGCACCTGAGGTAGCACTCACCGTCAAACAATCACCATATTCGAGCGACACTTTCATGTGCCTCGACACCTCATTGAGTAAATGCTGGCTCAAGTGGTTCGTCATTCCATCAACCTATTTGTCCACTTACCACTAGCTTCACGCAATTCATCTTTTTTCTAACTTTTTTTCTTATTTTTCCCTCTAGGTCCGTAAACTATATGTATATATTCATTATTATTTAATAAATTACTTAAGAGAGAGAGGAAGAGAAAGAGAGAGAGAGAGAAAGAGAGAGATAGAGAAAAAGAGAGAGAGAGAGAGAAAGAGAGGTGCAATCACCACTAGTACGAAAGGTGAAACCCAAACTGGCAAAACGTTTTTATTTTATTTTATTTAAACATATATTGTCTTTGAATAAGTTTTTATAATTTTGATAATAATCTTTTATAATTTTTAGATATTTGGGTAAAGATTAGAAAGGTAACATTAGGTAACATAATGTATACGAACAAAAATACAAGATAATTTTGTCGACTCAGTAGTACATCGATTCAATCTTCAATCCAATAACAGTGAACCGTCAAGATGCGATCACCGCTGGTACGAAAGGTGACGCTGTTGGGGTTAGGCTGGATGGATTGGGTATTCGGTGGCAGTTTGGCTTGAACCATAATTTTCATCAATTCAAAATCAGTCCTATTGCTGCTATGGAGTAGAACAGTTTGCAGATTGGGCTGGTTAAACAGTTCACTAAATGGCATCTCCTGGTGTGGATTAGATCGATCAAATATAACTGGTCCATAATTGAAAATTTCAAGTGGACACCCAACAACTATGTTGTAAAAGGGTAAAATCGACAAATTTTCAACAGGTAGCAATTGATCCTTGGTGTAACCAAAGTGAGTTACATATTTTAGCCAAAAATCCAAGTGTTCAATTTCGACTACTGAGCTAGATTCACAGATGAATTCGGTGATCGTTGGCACGCCTAGAAAGGGGCGATTTGGCAGAGGAAACCTAGTTTCGTTGCCATAAGTTGAACAATTAACCAGATACAACTTTCTCAGGTTGCATTTGCTCAAAATCCACTCCCATGCTTTGTCGGCAAGGCAACAGTTGTACAACGTAATGTCCTTGGACTGCCGGAATAGTTTGAATAATTTGTCAGTAATGCTACGCCATTGGAAAAGCGGATACTCCCGTTCAGCATAGTGGTTCATATTGTAGACCGTAATGCCAAATGAAGATCGATAGTTGCGGCAAAATGCTCCAAGCATGCGCACAGTTTCAATCATCTCATCCAAATCTGGATGGCCATGTATCGATCGATGAATGATCCTCGAAATTCGCCTCATATTAAGACGAATTTCCAATTGATCCTGAAAGTCTTTGCGCTCCGGGTCCATGATCATCGTGTTCCAATCTTGACACACCAGTCTCGAGTCCAAAGCATCCATGGGGGACAAGTTGTCAAAGATTTGGTAAATTACTTGGCGGGGTAGCAACGAAAATGGTGAAATTTGTGAACTCATAGTGACAGGCTATAGAGCGGGCTTGTGAGAACAAAGAAACAAAAATAATAAATTTTTCCTCAATCTTAGTTGTCAATCAATAGAAAAAAGATTGAAATTAAGTTTTGTAATCAATGTTATAATTTTTTTAATTGTAAATTCATTAAACAAACACAATACATTAAAACATAAACACACACATCTAAACACGTAGACTTAGTGAAATCATTGAATAAGAAAAAGGGGAAGGAAAGACTGCTGCTTGCCTATTGTCTGAAACGACACAACGCGGCGAGATGAGGAGGGAGGGTAGGCAAAGGCACTCTAAGCATCAAGCCTTGGTACGAGTAACGCGAGTAATCGGACAATTGTAATCGCGCTCATGATGCACGCTCGACAGCGGCGGGAGTGTGCGAAGAAACAAAGAAACGACACTGGCAATGCGCATTGATTGCTCGGACCGACCTAAACGTGCTTCCTTTGCGTCTGGTGATGGCGAGCGAAAAGATGAGGCGGAAAAACGAGGCTCATACGCAGTAAAACGACCACTTTCTTTATCTAGCACACACACATTTTCTCTAGCTTCCTCTCGAAAATTGCTTGCTTTTCTTTTTTCTATTTCTCTCTGATTAGTGACACTCTACTCCTTGCATTGTCGCTTTCTTGCATGGCAGTGCTAATATGGTTCACTTTTAGCTCTAGACATGTTTGAGCGATGAAAAATTTGGAATCACAATGCAAAAAGCAATAGTGAATGTAAACATTTCATGAAAAATGTTGTTGATTTAGAAAACCCCAGATGGCGCTTTACAAAATTTAATTACTAGTTGTAAATTTTCCATAAATGTTTACGGCGTTTAAATTAAAACTACAACAGGTTATGGGCCCAGTGAAGAAATTCATTGCGTAACATCGGACCAAATCATCTACCAAGAACTGTCGGTGTGTACTTTTGTCGTATTTATCATCCACTGTTGGACATCATCGCAGCTGCAAGGATGGACTTGTCAAGGCCAAGTCAAGTAGTGAATTGAATTTACTCGATCGAGACAGCTCTACAAGCAAGAGGACTCTGGTGTTATGCGTCGGGAAGCATAGATTTGATCAAGTTGGAAGATGCTCAAATGAAGGCGATGTATGAGACGCGACACTTGATCTCGTCGCCGCTCTCAGACGCAATCCACACCCGAATTGAGGACTGTGCCACACTCCATCAAATTTTGGCACGTTTGAAGACTATTTTCAAAGGAGGAACAATCGAAGATAAGTTCTCGCTACTGGAACAGTTCTACTCGTTGAGATACAAGGGTAGCATGTTAGACACGTTCAGCACGATTTGGAAGATTGTGCAAAAATTGAGAGTTCTGGGGAAGAATATCGATGTTGAAGATTTGGTCGCAAAGGTAATTTCGATTTTGCCCGCACAGTTCGAGAGTGTAAAAACTCACATCACCATCAACCGACTGCAGCCAAAAGGGACAACACCGAGTTTTGTTCAGTTGGAATGTCTTCTCATGTCCAAGGAAAAGGAAAGGTCTAAGGAAGATGGTGAAGGTGGAGTGAGTTTGGCTGTAGGAAAACAGTCACACTGGAAAGGTCAGAACAATAAGTCGGACAACAAGAAGGAAATCATCTGTTTTGAAGGTGGCAAGTCCGCCACATAAAAAGTCGAAGCCTTGACTTGAAAAAGAAGTGGAGGGGCAAGGGTAAGAGAAGTGCCAATGAGCCTAGTGATAAAGTCTCACTCGTGTGTACAACTACTACTGTTCGGGGGCCTGATAGCGTCGTACTGTTGAGTAAATCAGCTGGTGCGAACTTCCAAGCTAATACAGGCTCATCAAATCATATCGTCAATGACCGATTTTGAAGAGGCGAGGAAGTCGTTCTATGGTTCCATTGGTGGCAAAGTGAAGGCTCAAGGTCGTGGCACGCTTAGATGCGAGGCCTGGAACTGTTCTGAGTGGAAAATCGTAAACATTTGGAACGTGACCTATATCCCTGAACAGCCCTACAACTTAATTTCAATCGGTCAGTTAACTGAAAATACTGACGTCAAGGCTAATTTCGATAAATCTTCGATGATGGTGAGCCAAAATGGAAGGCCGCTCTTAGTGGGAAAAAGTATCTTGATTTTTAAAATCTCTATCACATCTACCTTTGACTAATGAAGGGTACAAATAAAGTTTTGCAATTGTTAGCCTCACCCTACATACTGATTGGTGTATATGAGCACTTTCAACTCAACTTGCACTTGAGAAGGTCTCCTTGTTAGATTGGTCCAGAAACATGGAACGATCCAAAGACCTGGATTGATCCAGAAACTTGGAATGTTCCAAAATACCGGGTTGTTCCAGAAAATTCGGGTAAAAGTCGGTCAAATACCGCACAACCGGTTTGTTTACATCGTTCGCGTGGCGATTCGTCACGCTCTCCGCTCTCGCTCAGGGCGACTATGTCGACCCACCTCGAGCTGGCTGTCAGAGTGGTTAGCACCAATTAAGGAGGGTGGTCGGTACAAGGCCAAACTTGTAGCGCGCGGTTTCACTCGGAAGTACAAGGAGGATTTCTTCGCTACGTACAGTCCTGTTGTACAAACCGAATCTATCCGATTCATCTTCTCATTTGTAGCTTCACTCGACCTTGAGATGACGCAGTTTGACATTAGCACTGCTTTTCTCAATAGTGATTTGAAGGAGGAAATTTATGTTGATCAGCCGCCCGGTTTTTCGGATAAGACAAGTAAAGTATGCCGTCTGGAAGAGGGACTCTACAAGCTTAAACAAGCTCCAAGGGAGTGGAACGTGAAGTTCAAATTGGTCGCCAAGCTGATTGGTTTTGAAACGTCTCTGTTGGATCCGTGTCTGTATCATTTGAACTTCAAAAAGGGTCTTGATGTAATGTGCCTACATGTTGATGATGGTCTTTTCTGTGCATCTAATCAAGAGTTGATCAGTATCATTATCGATACATTCCGGGAGCATTTTAAAGTTAAAACTATTCCAAGCGATAACTATCTTGGTTTCCAATACACCGAGGCTGAGTAGAACTCTGACTATCCGTATCGACAAGCAGTAGAAAGTTTGCTCTATCTAGCGGTGAAAACTAGACCGGACATCTCTTATGCTCTTTCAACCTTGGTGTGATTTGTCAGCAAACCGACAATGATTCAATTTGAAGCAGTACAACAAGTATTTCGGTATCTTGTTGGAATCATTGGTTGCTCTTTAACCTTTGATGGCACGAAAGAGCTGTGTGCATTTGCTTACACAGATTGGTCATCTAAGTTGCAGTCTTGTGTCGCTGAAAGCACCTGTGAAGCGGAGTACGTGGCGGCATCAACATGCTTTCGAGATGTTCGCTTTCTCTTCAACTTGATGAATACATTTCGACTTAAAGTATCTAAGGTGCCAATCAAGTTGTTCCGTGATAATCAAGCAGCTGTATCGGTAATCAATGGCGACTGTGTGTCTTACAAACTCCGACCTATCAATATATTTGGTACCACTTGATTCGCGGTCTGGAAAACGTCACTGTCACCTGAATTTCTACTAAGTATCAGCTGGCCGACATCCTCCCAGTCGACATTAATTTCTAATGTATTTGTTTTTGTGAAACAACAGCTACGTTCTAATACGGGGGACTTTTGATGTTGAAATAGTCTATTATCACCCCGCTGTCATACACACATATAAAGCTGTCACTAAACAGCACACAACTTACCATTTTTCTTTGATCAGGTGCCAGCGTGCACGCTCTCTCACTCTCGTCTTCTTATTTTATCTCGTGTTTTTATCCATCCGATTTTACTATTAAATTAAAACTACAATACATATAATCAAGAAATATTTGTTATAATTAAATTTTATATGTAGTGGTGTAACCGCCCTTTGTGGACGAATGCGTGAGACCACGTCATTGTTACTTTTCTATATTTATGTTCGATTGGTTGTGGTATATAAGACCATGACTGCTCCCCAATAAACCATTACTCGCGTGGGTAGTCACATTACATATTTAAACCAAAACTGTTGAAAGTGAAGAGATTGTGCTGGTTTGTGATGATCACTACTGTATCAAATCAAGAGACCAGAGGAGGGGATACACCATAGAAATAAAACACAGAAGAATAAATAAACAAACTTTATTCATGTAAAACATAAAAATATATATGAATATAAGATAGAATATGAAAATAAAATATGAACTTTAAAGTACTGCTGCTTCAAGTGTAATGTTCTCCTTGTTGACGATGGTCTGTGGAACGATATAATGAGTAAACAATATAACACAGCACAACTGTACACAGTACCTCTCATAAACCGACTGACTCTGGAAAGCCTTTGGTTTCTCCTGGTGCAGATGGTGCAGTTGTCAGGAGGTGTCAATTAGCTTTGCTTGATCGGCAGTCACTCTCTTTGATGTTTACTTTAGGTGTAGGTGTAGGTAAGTTTATACAACAGTGAGACGACATACTAACGGTCTCAAATAGCAAGACTATAGATAATTTAAAACAAAAGAGGTGAAGAGACACACACGCACATACTCAGAGAGTGATAGGCGAACAGTGAGAGTGATAAGAATTCTTCCGAATAGATTGCCATAAACTCAACTGTGCGCAGATGACAGATGGTGCGAAGAAGCGAACAGAAACTAAAAGTCTTAACACAACTAGTGTGCGATAAATAATGTAGAATATGAAGGATAAAATATAATGATAAAGATATGGGGTTAAAATGTAAAAAGAATAAAATAAAAAAAATATTGGGAGTTTATCACAAGATGTAGGATAAAAACAATTGTTTGAATACTGCTTTTATATAATAATGCTTGCATAGAGTGAGTAATGTCTAAAAAATTCACGATTTTTGTCTAAACGATGCCAACGATACACAACCTATAATATTTGTAAGATATTGATTAAATTGGAATGCAAAGTAATATTTAATAAATTTTATAACATTACCAAATAATATGCGTTGTTTTATTTGGATGTTTTTCGTTTTTTCCTGCCAGTAGATTTCTTAGCGGGTCGTTTAAAACTCTTAATACGTGCTTCGAGGTGAATTTTAAGAGTTGGGTTAGACTCAAATCGAGCAAATTTTTGTGCCAACTCGAAGAGATCTTTCACAATTTGTAGATCATTGATGACACAACCAGCCGGTGAGAGAAAATCGTTTTCAATCATAGCTCTCAAAGGCACGTTAGAATTGATATACTCAAGGTACCAATCGTAAGGGTGCTCTGCAAAGGTTTGTTTGATCAATGACACAATTGTCTCGACAGAATCTTCTTTTTTTGCATTGATAGCAGCTTTGTAGCATTCGGTAAAATGGTACGGTTCAACTTTAGCCTTGCAAAATAGATTGCATTTTTTCCCAAAGTGAAGAATCAATAAATGAATGAGCTCCCATTGTAAGGTGACAAAGTTAAGATTGAGTGAAGAAGCATAGAGTCGGTAGAAATCTTGACGCAGCAAGGGACGATGGTCAAGACAGCTCTTGTCGGTGACAATCTCAATCAAATGGCTTTCCACATTCGACAGAACAATATCTTCGTGATTCATATCTCGAGCAATTTTAAGCATTATGTGATAGTTAACGGTGTTAATGTTATCCTTGCTCAAAAGCCAAGTACTCAGACATTCGTTAAACAATGGCCAATTCAAGGGTTTCATTTTGGAATACAATTCAAATGTTTCATTTACATTTCGCCTATAAAACGCTCTGGTAATAAAATGCTTTGCTTTATTCATCATCATTTCTCTGTTGCTAACTTGATGATAATATTTTTCCAGAGTTGCGTCTTCAATGTAAACATTTTCAGAAAAAATCTTTTCCAGGTGGTTTACATCCACACATTCATTCAAAACATCAACAGCAAGATCAAATTCTTTGGTGTTTACTGGAAAACTCTTGTTTTGAATCTGGAATTGAATGGCTTCATCAAGACCTCGTTTGCCATACCATAGTGTCACTTGGCGGTTGGTATACTTGTAAAATTCAAGCAAACTTGCAAGGGGCCAATGAAAGAAAAAATCATTTTGCTTTGGAATAGTTGCAGGTTTATGGGGAAACATCATGTTCAAGTGACTGCAAAATTGCTTGGATTCAATTTGAGGAAACTCCCTCAATTTTAATTCAATATTGTTCCAGAACAATTCATTAGTAGCGATTTCTCTTCTCCAATATGGAGATTGAAGTTGACTATCAACGACATTTACCTTCATGTCTTTTTTTGCAATTCGTTTAACCATTTTAATTGTTCTTTTGTATAATATTTCATTGCCTGTGGGCCAGTACAGATGTTTTTTTATTATTTTATGTATTTTTGCTCTTAATTCTTCTAACAATTCAAGATTGGGTCTGCTTTGTGGTTCATATTCTGAAAAAATTTCCGTTTTGCATAAATAATAACCGAAAAATAGTAATCTTTTATCTTTTATATCCAAGTCCATATTTATATCCGTGAATATCATCCAAAACTGTATAAATCCAAAAAAAATTATTTGATATTTAAAATGCATAAATTTTTTAATTTAATAAATATATTTACCTTATTAATGTCCAACCAAATCTTATTATAAACTTGTTGTCTGACGTTTTTGTACATTTCATCGTCTTTAAACCATCTTATAAATTGGTTTTCTAGATGAATTGCTACGTTCAATGTAAGTGGCATTTCTGTTAACCATTTTTGAAACGCCTGTTTATTACAGTACTAAAATAAAAAAAGTTATTAGTAATATTGGATTTGTATTGATGATATTATTAAAATATTATACTAATTATAGCTCGTTTTCAGCAAAATTTTTTTCTTGTAGTAATATGTTAATGCTAAATAATTTTAGTCGTGTTTTGCTTACGATTTAAATTGAAAACTTAGCGATTACAATAAGTAAAATAATTGAGCATTCACAAACAACAAGAAATTGAAGTTGCTGAAAAAACTATAATAATGATTGCTTGAAAAATCTGTTCCAATTTATTTTTCAAGGAAAACTTAAATATAAATGCTTAAATAAAAAAGCATAATTTTTTAACTATTCACTTAAAATATAGATTAATTACTTTCAATTTAACTAATTGTTTGTTAACTTACGGTAAATCTAACCAAATGCATAAATTACTCAACCTTTAAAACTAAAAGAAATAACATGACAAAAACACACTAATAAGTTAAACTTAGTTAAATTTAGTGAGTTTTGCAAATAAATTTTTTTAGTAAAGAAATTTTGAATTTTTAATTAAAAGTGCATTTAATCATCAAATGCTTGACTTTATGATCAAGTTGGTGAGAAAATATTAACATTAAATAGAAAAAGCAATACTCTTTAAAAATCTTACAAAGGGAAAATCCGCGCTGTATTCATTAATCAAATAGAGATCATTAGCCTGACAAACCAAGTAGATCGCCGTGCAATATGTTCTCGGTGATTCTGATTTATCATCGGCCCATTTGATGTACTTCTTAGCAATTGATTCCAAATCAAATTGCTTAGCCCATTTGTAGAATTTGTACATGTAGGGATTTCCAATGTTGTTCTTTAGAAAGCGAATACATCGTTTTCTTAGATTGTCATCCGAAAGCTGTAAGAGTGATTTGATGTTGTCCTTGGTAATCACCACAGTAGCACAGTAGTATTTGCGAATTTTTCGCGGAAACTTAAAAAATTTCGGCATCTTACAAATTTCTTTGCTTTCCAGGAAACGCATACACAACTTATGCAAGCGTTTTTCTTTCCAATCGATGGACAAGCGAATAAGTGATTCAGTGATTGCAGGGGTGAACATCACTCTACGAGTGTACATATAGTTTAAATAGGCGTAGATGGTGTCGTAGTCATATTTCGTGATCTCTACATTGTGTCTACCATACTTTTTGTAAAGTTTGTTAAAACGTTCAGAAACTTTTTGCAAGTGATTCCAATGGGCGTAGATCTTGACGCCTTTCACTTCACTGTTACAACCAAGTCTGAGTCAAATCTTTTGTTCAATCGATACTCTCTTTTGGGAGAACTCATCTTGGCGTTTCCTCTTTTGATTGTAACTTTAGTGATAATTTAAATTACACGTTGCAAATTTCACATTAGTGAAACGTAGCCAATAAGAAATTTGTTCAAGTGTCTTGGTTAGATCAAGCAAGAATTGGAACTTGGAGTTGGGTGGTTACCAAAAGTTATTAAAGTAAACGCCACAGTGAATGGTTCTGAGTGGTGTCACTGACGGTTCACACGTCTAGTAGTGATCTTGTGGCTCACCAGAACACTACCAAACTGGACTTAGTTAGATCACAACGATTTTTGGCACCATAATAACTTGGTATAGCTGGGTTGTTGGTTGTTGTTGGTTGTCGTTGGTGGTAGAATTGAAGTGCTCGTACTGTGTAGTGAGCCAAATAGTGCTGCATTGGTGTAGTGAGCATCGAGCCGCTTGCCGGCACTCGAAGTGCCACACCCGAAGTACCTCGACACTGGTGAGCAGTGACACTGCCTGCAGCCAGCACGCAGCAATTTCTCTTTCTCTCTCTCCTCTCTCCACTTTCGCCAACTTTCTGTTTCGGACGGTGGTGAGTGCTGAGTCATGGATGACGCAGCAGACTTTAGCTTGTGCATAAAGCTATTTTAACTGTTTCAACCCAACCAGTCATCATTACTTAATTTTAGTTATTATTTATATTTTAATAAAATGTATTATTTTATATAAAAAGTATTTACACTGAGATAATTAAAAATTTATTTTTGCTTGATACAAAATTAAATTTATGATGGTTTGCAATGGCAGGTTAACATGGCATAAACGGGAACCTTGGAAGAGGACCACAGTGTCATCAATGACTCATCAGATCAAAAGGCTAGAAACATTTTTAAATAGTTAAATCATAAACAAATTAAAATTGAACATTCTTATCTACTAATATAAAACGACCAAGTGTTAGTAGTAACGCGTGCGACAAAGAGAAATGTGGCATTGCTTTTGCCTCCCAGCTACAGGCAACACCACTAACCCACCATGCTTTCAGAAATAAAACGCATTTTAGATCATCATATATCTTTCTCTTTGAGCTTCAAAGCAACTGATAATACATCCTGTCAAGTTAAACAAGTTAAACAAGTTGACCAGAAGTGAATCGAGAAGAAGAGTATCACACAGCAAACGTTTTTCAAAATTTTAACCCAAACGAGCAAGTGATTTCAAAATATGCCTGAATTTTAACCTTAATAAGTAAAATTTTGAATCGTGTTTTAAAGTTGTTACATTTAAGTTAAAATTTTGACTTGTTTTGAAATCACTTGTCCGTCTAAGTTAAAATTTTGACACGCTTTCTGCGTGATAGTCTGTATCTACTCGGTTAGCAGAGATTAAGCTTAACCTAACATTAAGCACGTTTCTGGTTATAACTCGACAAGTCTTTGTAATAGACTTTCAATTTAAACAATATCAGTTTTATAAGCTGACATTTTCAAAAATCAGCGCTTATAAACTAATTTTTTTAAAATAATTGTTGAGTTATAAGCCAACTTTTTTTTAAATTGTCACCTCATAAAATGATATTTATGAAATTGTAAGGTCATTACCAGAAACCTGCTCAATGTCAGGTTATAACTAGACAGTATTTTGAACAATGTAGTGAGCACTTGACCACCACTTGTCGCTATGCACACAGAGACCGATTGGGCTAAATTTTAACCCGAACAAGCAGGTTAGTTTGAAAGTTAAATTTTAGTACAAAGCGGTTAAATTTTTAAATTGACCGCATTCTGGCAAAAATTTAACACTATTTTGAACTCACGTGTCAGTTTGGGATAAAATTTAAGCTGCGTACGTCGCGCTAGCTCTCTCACAATAGCATTTGCCACTCTGGCCCACCACACACACTTCGAGTAGTTTGAACAATTGCAAATAATCTTAAATTCTTCCTTTGAGAGGCGTAGAAAATTTTTCAAAAACGCTACTTTTATAGTTTTTATTTTTTTTATTCAATTAAGCAATAAGCAAGTTAACATACAAAATTAAAATAGGTTAATAACATTTATCTTTCAACACGAGCATAATTTTTGTGGATTTATCCCAAAATTGCAGTGTTATAATTTTGTATGGGCTCGAATAGTACTGTATGGTTAATAGATTAAAAGAAGTAGTGACCGCGTTGATTCAACTTTAGACACACCTCATCTGCCAAGAAGATGTTCATCATCGGAGATGATTTGATAAAAGCTTCATCCTGTGTGTTATTATTGAATGGAATTAATTGCAGTTAAGTTTCATTCCATGAAATTTGAGTTTTATACAGGATTTTGGTATTTGCATGACAAAGACTACGTTGTTGGCCATCACGAAAGTTAACCGATTGGAACGATGTTCAATTTTGTGTCTAATTAAATATATATTAGTACAAGTAGCACTGATAACAAATTATTAACAATTAATTTTGTAACTAACCTCTTTTGATTGATACGCTGGCGGGTAATTTATAAAATCTAATTGAAAAATGGTTTCGAGATAGTTCAATCTTTCAATTCTTTCAATATCAGCAAGCGTTGAGTTATTGATGAAGCAAGGGCAGTTGAGACTTAAATTTTTCTCAGGGTCTTCTTTCACCAATTTGTGTATTGAATACTGGCATTTTCGATTAATTTTGAACAAATGGTCATAGGCAAAACGTTCTTGTGCTTAAAATTAAAAGATTAGTTTTTCAATTAAACTATACACGTAAATGTTTTGATTTGTTTGATAATTCACTAATAAAATTAATGGTGATAAATTTAAAAAATATTATCTAATAGAAACACAAGTAAAAATTTAAATTACGCATTTTTAAATTTCCGACAAAAAATATTACAATGAAAGATTTTAAGAAAATGGAAAAACTAGTAACCAATATATTTAATTTTTGTTAATCACACATAAATTATAGTTTTTTAATATAATTTTTATTTTTGTTATATTAGTTAAAATTAAATTATTTAAATTTTAGTCTTTTTAATATAAAAACAAATATTATTGCAAAATTAACTTAGCGCTAAATTAATATTTGCCATTGCCATATAGAATTTTGTGTGGTTTTATTGTAACATAATATTGATTTAGAAAAATCTTTAATTTAGATTGAAACATTATTAAAATTTGCAAATACTAACCAGTTGTTGCTTGCACACTTGGCACACTTCCATTAAGGTTCAGTCGATTGGAGAACGATATATTAGACAACTCAGACTCGTAATTTGTATTATTATTAGATATTATCTTTAGATAAGTATTCAATTTATAGTTGATTACCAAATAAAATGAAACCATCAATGCAAGGTCGAATAGAACGCGTGAGTAGAAAAACATGATTGCTGTTTGACAAATTTTGAACAAAGCAAGTCTCTTGACTTTGATGTTTTTACACAAACAAACACAAATAAATGAAAATCCAAACTAAAACTATCACTTAGTTTTGTGTGGTATTTATACTACAGACAAAATAAGAATACTTCTAAAGCTGCCAAATTGTGAAATAGAAAATCGAAAATGCAATTCTGTTGAGACACATTAAACATTAACCATTCCGGGCGTAAAGAGATCATTACACTCCTAGTTATTGCATCCTGTTTTTATGTATTTTCCCCTTTCACTCTCTATTTCTGTTTCTATTTTTAATTTTTTTTCGTCTTAGCATTCAAACAATTTGAGAAGAAAACCTTGCTTTTAAGTCTCAATTATAAAAGAAATTTTTTGTTGTATTAATGAGTTGGAACAGTATATAACACAAGTCAGTCATAAGATTGTATATATGGCCAATAAACAATATTGTTTATTAAGCAGTTGCAATTTTATTTAAAAGTTAAACATATATTTTTATTACAATAATATTTAAAAAATTTAAGTACATAAGTTTTAGTTTTTTAAATCTAGTTTAAGCTTATAAAACAATATATTTTCACGTTGGGCAATACAGTGATTGTAAGTTGAAAAAACAACACGTCACTTCACGTAGAACCAGTTTTGTGAGCCAAAACTTTGATCGTTAAATAAAGCTTGCAATGGTGTAAGCACCCAAAAGCCAACAAGCTAAAAACAGAAATCCATAAATTTCAACACTCGAGCTCAGAGTTATGCGAATTATTTCTCAACTCATCATTGCCATCTGCCTTAAATTTAATTTTTCTAAATGAAAGATTATTGTGTTAAACCATGTTTATAATGTAAGTTTAAATGCGATTAAATCTATATCAATTGGTTCAACTAGCTTTAACAATAAGCAGTCGTACTTGATTGATAAATTGATCAACAAAAACTTCAACACCCGAGCTCAGAGTTAAGCAAATTATTTTTCAACTTATTATTGCCATTTGACTTAAATTTAATTCTCTTAAATGAAAGATTATAATAATTATTGTGTTTAGGATTAGTTTTTTCAGCAAAACTTTGATTGTTAAATAAATCTTGCAATGGTGCAAGAACCCAAAACCAACAGTAATCAATTGAAGAGTGCAAGAGACAGGAGGAGAGACAAGCTAAAAACAGAAATCCGTTAACTTTAACAACCGAACTCAGAGTTATGCGAATTATTTCTCAACTCATCATTGCTATCGGTCTCTTTCACTAACTACTTTCTTTCTTTCTCATTCACATACTTTTCTTTTTGTACTCTTTAATAAACTTGTTTGTTTTTTTATCATTTTCTAGTTGCTACCAAGAAACTAGTTTACTAACATGTTGAATTGAATTTTGAATTTGATTTTAACGTTTTTCTATACAACCAAAATTTAAATTTTAAAATATCTTAAAACGTGTGTTTTAGTTTTGATTCATGTAAATAAGGCAAAAAATCAAACACATTTAAACTGATTCTTGGTTGTCCAAAATTTTATTGACAAAATTGTTACAGAGACAGTCGCCTACAACATAAGCATTCTTGTAGAGTTGAGCACTACAAAAAATCAGTGATAATGGTTTAATAAAATCCAGCAAGTAAACGAGCAAACGAGTTTAAATAAACACAATAAGTTTGTGAGTTTAGCTAAATTGACGTTTAACTCCTTTATTGTGATAAAATTTAAACTATAATTAGGGATAAACAGAAAACGAGACTCAGGTATGACACAACTGACAGTATGCCAGCACGCGCGGCGTAGGTAGTCAGTCAAACGTGAGAATTCTTTTTATGGGCAACCACTCTCAGCTCTTGCTCGCTCATCTGAAAGGAAGTTAAGATGGTTTGAAAAAACCAAAACCCATATAAAAAGTTGGAAAAACTTATATTGATAAACATAAGTCATTAAATGTTGATATAGAGAGAATATAAAATGAGGGAAGAAACTGAGATAAAGGAAATCGCATGAAAAGATTCACAAATCACGTGATGGAAGAGAGGGGGTAGATAGGGGTGTAACGCCAATCAGATTTTTTATGCCAATCAGATATTTCATTAAGGGGGTAAGGAGGGGTTAATACAAGATCACGAGAGAATGTGTTTTTAAACAAAAATCAAAATAATACAGAAACTAGTTCATTAACTTATTCGAACCAAAATTTAAACGGTTTGGTGGGTTTAACTTTTAGCCCAATTTGTCGATATCACATGTGATTTGATGAGAGAGGGGAGTATATGTCACAAAATCATGGTTTTCTCACACATGGCGGTACCGGGGTATTAAAAATTTTTTCTATTTCTCGTAATTTGTGAATCTCCCTCATAAACGAGAAAAGAGGGGATAAACAACAAATAAACGTGAACGATAGTGGACATCACTTGCGCAGTCGTTGGTCGCAGAAAAGGAAGTGTCGGTTGGTGGGTAGCTTCTCGCTATTTTCGCCAGCCTGGGTATGACACGAGAACGACTCGCACCGAGATGGCGTTAGTGGTCCCGCGCTC
>WURS02182478.1:0-96626 GCA_011762765.2 Rhinocypha anisoptera
TACTCTTTGGCTATCTAGTGAATATAAAATCATTACCCTCTCATCTCTAAAAGTTAGTTTAAATTGCCAACAAAAAACGAACTTTTGCAAAACGTACACAGCGTGTTATTTATTACCAGACACTTCAAGAAATGCATGAGTGAGCTCAGGGTGGAGAAGACGCTCTAAGCATACATTCAAACGATAGTGCTAAAAACGGGTGAAAACGTTCTAATAGACTTAGGTAGAGATCGAATGGAAAATAGAGCCTTGAAAAAGTACTCAAGAAATCTAACAGTATTAACCAGTGTAGTTGCTTATGACAAGTAAAATCATACCTGATTCTAGCGGAGTCGAAGCAGGAAAAACCTTTGAGCCAAAATTTAGACTTGTTGAATCACTTGCATTAGTAGTTGCTCCAAACTTGAACTGAGAAGAACTCTTCAAGTCAACTTTAGAAACCGGAGAATCAACAGGTTTTGAAAAGTCACCACCAATCTTATCAATATTCTTGTTAATGGTAGAAACTGAATCCACTGTAAACGGTGAAGACTTGGGAACGTCGGTAGCAAGTTTAGGAACACCGAAATTGAAGCTAGCGGTTGTTGGAGGTGGAGCGTCGGTAGATGTCTTGGATGCCACTGATACTGGCTTATTGAAACCAAATTTAAAAGATTGCGAGTCATAGAATTTCTGAACTTGATCTTTCGTAGCAGCAACAACTTTAATCTTGTTACAACTCTTGCAAACATTCTGAGATGCATCCGAATTGAGAGATTTACAGTAGAAACAGCTCCAGTCTGCTTCACTACTGGATTTAGGTATCTCGTTGCTTGGTGTTTTGACAGGATCGGGCAACTTAGTGCTAGCAAACGCTCCAAATTTGATTTCAGGAAGCTTCACTTTTTCTTGTTTAGCAGGCAGATTTGGATTAGGTTCTTCACAAGATACGCACTTAGGTTCTTCATTATCGTTACTGACCGAACATATAGGGCATGTCCAGCTTTTTCCAACATTTTTCTTGAAAATATCCTTCAATGTCATAGAGGAATCCAAATTGCCAAATTTGACGTCAACTTTAGCAGCTTCTAAAGTGGCAACTTGACTGACTTTCTTGTTGGGATTGGGTTCTTCACACGAAACGCATTTGTCATCACTTTCTTCATTGTCAACAGAGCAAGTCGGACAAGACCATGTAGATTTTTTCTTTTTAAACATATCATTCAAAGAAATACTTGGAATGGCATTCGTTGAAGTAACATCGCCAATTTTAGAACTGTCTAAATTGCTGTCGTTGGAAGTGCTAAGCAAAGACCAGTCTTTACCTTTAAGTTTGAACTTTTCGTCCCATGTTGCATCCGGTACATCGGTTGCAATCTTGGGAGAGCTAAAACTAAAAGCAGAAAGAGTTGCTTTTGGAGCTGATTTAGCCTCTGCAACAGTTGTTGGCGAAGGAAAATGAAATGCTATTTTTTGGACAGAATCCGATTTATCACCCGAAAATGACTTTTTCTCTTCATCACAAGTTTCATCATTTGAATCAGCTTTCTCGATAGTCGTACGCAAAACAAAAGGTTTGAGTGCTGGTGCCGACAATGGTTTCACATTAGAGAGTGATTGCAAATGCTCATTCTCTTCATCAATGGGAAGATCGTCAATCCTTCTACCCTTTTTGACATCTCGAGAAGTCAACTTGCCCAAAGTAAGATCTTTCCGAGGTTGGAAATTAGGCTTATCACTTCCCAAGTTGGATTGATTTTCCAATTCTCGCTCAGCTTCTCTGATTTCGTTCAACTTTTCAATATCTTTGTCAACTAAAGATGAAGAGGTGGCACCGTTACCACTTTCCCCAACGGGCTTCAACACATATTTAATAGGCTTATAACTCAGATCAATCTTGCAGCGCCCTTGACTCTCAACAGCAGGTGATGATGTGTCAAATAGTTTACAAGATTTGTCGAAAATTCTTGAAGGAGGCTGCGTCTGAGTATTATTCGAAACCGGGCGTCGCTTTGCATCTTGAATAGGCGTAGCAGCTTTTTCTAGTCTTTCTAAAATTCGCTGAGTGATGGAACCCAAGCGTACATCATCGTTCAAACTGCGTGATGAATTGTGATTACTCGCTTTTGCTTCAATCGACCTCACAGCCAAGGTAGAATATGGTGTTGCGCTTAACCGGCGAACTCTTTTGTGAAGGTTAGCTCCGCCAAAGGTTGTTTTTCCCAAGTAAAAATATGAGTTTGGCTTTTCTGAATCACTAGCCAACGATGAATTTAAGTCTTTGGTAGTCTTCGTCTGCTCAGAAGCTGAAGACAAACGTCCAGAGAAATACTTTAAACTCCTAAACCCTGGTGTTGTTGAAGTTGAAGAAGTAGTTGAAAGACTGAGCCTTGATGAAGGTCGTTGCAATGACGCGAAGTGATTCACTCCACCATATGAGCTAAGATTAAGTGAACTAGAACCATTTTCTTCACCAACTTTCAAACGTTTGTTGGTTGAAAAATTGTTTATCAAAAGATCTTGATCACATTTTGGTGAAAATTGAGGTGAGAGATTCAGTTGTTTCACACTGGAATATGGTCGCTTTGTAGCTGGAGAGTAATCTGACGTGGAATTGCATAATGGAATATAAACATCTTTCGCTATCTCTTGATTTGTGGGTACACTCGATAGTTCATCATTGGTGTCGTTGGAGACTGAATTTTGAGAAGAGTTTGAAAAAAATCGCGATAACTTGCTAAAAGTCGATCCATCGTTTTTCGACATTGTGAAATTTTAGTTTAAAGAAGCATAAAAAACTTGAAAATTTTGAAGAAAATATTTTGCAAAGCTGAGAAATTTAGAAACATGGGCAATAGAAAAAGGGGAATCACTTTAGAACAAAAGTGTGTAAGCCTAGTTTTAGTAAAAAATAATATTAAAAAAATGTTAATGACTAAATAAAATGAAAGCTATCACGTACCAGAAAATTTTCACAGATAGTCTTTAAAACAAAAAAATCCTTCCAAAATGAGAAATGCAAAGAAATAGATATAATACAAATAAAAACGTTTGATTGCGAGCAGCCGATGACCATGCTGTCGACACACACAAGAGGTACCGAGAGCGAGAGTGCTCTCTCTCAGCAGAAGTGTGTGTATGTTGAAGGGATAATTGCGCGCACACAAACAACGTTCGCCATTGAGCCATTTCAATACTATCGATGGAGTCGTTCCATCAAGGATACTTATGGCAATTCAACAATTCACATAAGTTCATCATCAACTGCTAAAAAATCATTCTTATTGCATTTAATTTTTAATTAAACTTTTTATTATTATTCAAATTCTTATCCAATTTGATTAAATTTTTTTGCTGTTTGATTCAAACTCGGATTAGTTGGGTTAGGTTTATGTAACTGCGAATGTTCGCAGTTTTTTACAACAGTACAGCGGCGCTACAACAAGAGTTTGGTTTACAGTGTATTTGACATTTTTATTTAGTTATTTGTAATTTGTAAATTCATTTTTTGTAAATAGCAAATTTTAAACTTATCATAGAAACAAGAGGCTTTAAGAACAATATTTACTCTTACAAGTGCAACATCGTAAATAATAATTTTGAAAGTCAATTGGTGGCGAAAATTACGATAAAGCTAAGCTGCTACAAAAAATATATGTAACAAGTATTTTTCTCTTTATTTGTACTGAAAGTTTGAAAAAATTGAAAAATCTAGTTTTTGATTTATAATTTTTTTTTGCTTGTAGCACCATCTAGTGATGAACTTTGAAAAAGTTTTAAAAAAGAGAACTCAAGAACAAAATTCGCTTCAACTTTGAGAGTTGCATAAAAATATTGTAAAGTATATGATGGGTTTATTTTTTAATTGCTATTTTTATGATGCAACTGAACTATATGTTTTTATCTAATAGTTTTTAACTTTCAAAATTATATGTTTAGAATAATCTTTGGATAACGAAGATACTTTTATTCAACAACTACTAGAAAAAGTTTTATCCTAAATCTAGGAAAATTCTAGTTCTTGAGTTACTTCAGTAAAAGTATGAAAATTACATTTTATTTAAATAGTTTATTCACCAGGTGGCGACAAATATATAATTTTTAAACTATAATTAACGTCCATTAATTAACTATAATTATTAATTAACCATAAAACATGAAAAATTAGTTTAATGCAGTATTTTTTGATTTTGGAGAATATCAAGCTTTAAACCCAAAATCTCTAAAAGGCTCTAAAAAATATTTTGACAGTTTGAAATGTGAATTTTTAAAATTTTACAAAAAAATTACAGTTTTCCAAAATCAAAACGGAGTTTTTTAATATTTATACTTTATGAAAATTAATTTAGTTTAATCACAACAATCCCAAAATATTCACAATGACGTCATGTATATTTTAAAATCTAGTTTTTGCATAAATTATTATTATTATTTTTAATTGACAGTCGAGTAACGCTTAAATTTTATAATTGAAAATACATTTGAAAGTAAGTTTACTATCATGAGATATTCACTTAAGTTTTGATATGTTTAATCATGCTATTAATATTATTACTACTACATTGGTACAAAGATCATTCCCAGAAAGTGTGTTCAAATATCTGTTACTGATATGAACAATTAATGCGTCAATCTGTGAAACGCATGGAAGCGTTTCTCGACCATGTTTATAATGGAAGATTTTTAGAAGATTACCACTTGTTGGTTCAAAAACTGTCAAAGGTAAATTAAGGTTGTATTTACTCTTAATTGAATTAGATTTTATGACTTAACAACAAATTAAGAGAATCTGCAAGTTTTACATGTTTTAAGTGTAGCAATGTATACATTAATGCATAAATCGAACACAGTCTACTTGTCACTTTTTTTTGCTTCTCCATATAACTTTGTTGAAGAATAAAACTTGAAGCAACACTGAAATTACATTTATAATTGTTTGCACTGGTCAATGAGTTCTAAGACACAGGAATCATTTTTACACAGCATACAAAATGTGATCGATTTGTTTCTAACCGGCAACAACTTATCGCGTGTAATCAGAACGCACGAGTTTGAATTTGACGGATATTGATTTCACCACTTTGGCTATCTGATAACGGTGTTCTCGTGCTCACGCTACTGCAGTAACATCAATAAGCTGTCTGCCTTTTTTCGTAGACATAAAGGGCAAAGTTTCTTTCTGCAAATCTTGTGACACAGATAGCTATTACGCAACAAATTGAACAATTTATTGACCGAAGAAAAATGGGTTATAATCACAAAAGTTAGATGATACAGTGCTCATGGTTGAATCATTTTCCCGTTGGTAATGTGTGAGTGCAATGTCGCTAGTGAAGTGTTATTGAGATTGATGAGATGAGATCTGCTGATAGGCGCACTTTACAGATCGCCAAAATCCGGGTTAGGCTTTTTGTTGGCTACTGCAGTACTAGCAATTAAAAAATCTTCAGATTGGAGCATGCACATATTCCAGATTTGCATGAATTCCAAGCCTTCCTTTTCGGTATGGTCGCGAGAGTAATTAAGAGCTACTTTAGTTCCTTGTACAGCTACTGGTGACCTGGCAGCGATCGAGCGAGCCAGATCGATAGCACCTTCTACACACCTCTCGGCATCGTTATAGACATTGCCAATCAAACCCATCTGGAAAAGTGATTAATGCGATTAGTACATATGGACGCATGTAAGAAGAAGAGTACAAACCTCCTTGGCTTCGGTAGCTCCCAGGTCTCTCCCAGTGTAAGCCAATTCCCTCACAATCGAGTCGTTGCCTGTTATCTTTGGCAGCCGTTGTAGAGTGCCCAAATCTGCTGCCATTCCTAGGGAGACCTCTCGCACCGAGAAGTAGGCATCTTTGGAAGCGTAGCGAATGTCGGTGGCAGTGATCAAGTCGACACCGGCACCGATGCACCCCGAATGCACCGCTGCTATTACTGGCTTCTGGCACTTGACAATACTATTGAAGGAGTTCTGCAAAAGCACCACCATGTGGCGTATAAACTTGGCTCGCGATGCAATATCGTCTCGCTGAGAGGGCTCACTTGATGTGCCGATAGAAGTCATCATCTCCATCATGTCTTTGTAGTCAATACCGGCGCAGAACATTTTACCGGAGCCAGAAATGACCACAGCGCGACACTGCTTGTCGTTGGAAATCTCACTAAAGCAGGCTGCAATCTCCCGGAACATGTCTCGATTGATGGCATTCCGGGATTCTGGTCGATTCAGTTCCACGTGCAAAATGTGGTCGTATGGAGCTGTGACTTGAATGTGTTCATAGTCAGCATACCGAGTGGTGTATGCTGCTGCTGAGTAGTTGCGAACCAAGTTCACTGCAGATCGGAAGTGGCTATGGAGTTTCGGACTTAGTGCAGTCTTCTGACTTGTGCTGATTGAAATGGCGTAAGCTATCATATAAAATAGTAAAATAATTAGCAATCACGCCATAAAACACATAGTTTAACGGATCGAATAAAGTAGTAAGATGAAGATTATAACCATAATAATGCCTTTTATGAATTTTTCTAATTTAGTTTAATTTAATTCGTCTTAGAAATTATTATCTATTTTATATAAACTAGAAATGAAAAATCAGATCAACTTACTGGTACAAAACTTAAGAAATTTAGATGAACTCATGATGATAGCGATGTGAATAGGCTTAGAAGTGTGAAGTGTTTGTATGCTCTTTCACCGAAAGGCAAATCAACTGGATCGGCTTGGTACCATTGAGTTAGTTGAAGAGTCAGGTGTGGAATGATGGTTTGCTGTGAGGCATCACCTTATTTATATGCAACCACCCTCACTCGGCGTAACTGCTGTACTCGGTGCGCCACAGGCTGCAGTGAGACAGAATGGCGCAAAGGATGCTTTCCCCAGTTATCAGCTCCTTTAGACAGGGAGCGTATTTGTTTGTGAGGCAAAGTCTACCCTTATCGAGGACCCATCGTGCAGTTGGGCCATTGGTTGCAGCCAATCGTTGTTGACGGCAGCGTGAACCGAGCGTTGCGCCAGTGGCGAGGAGGGCGTTTCGCACGGTTCATCCCGCGATCACATGTAACCATGCTGCCAGTGGTTATGCTCGTCGCCGCAACCACTCAATAATCCCGAACAAGTTAGCCAGACGTTGTCCAATTGCACTCTATCAAGTGCAATTGGTAACAGAAGACAGTGCCTTGGGCGACACCGCAACATCTCGCCATTCGCCTCCATTACTCATCGATACCCTGATGCTGTCTATTTTATATTTTAATTTGTCAAATCAATCAGAAGATCTAGTGATTTTCGCAAAATTTTATTCCATTAAGACCGATTAGATAGTAGGTAGCCCGATTGCAGACGGTGCTCCAGTTTATCAATTTTGGCACCGGTAGTCTCTAGATGATGCTATAAAGCTATGACTCGGATGATACCGCCTCTGATGACTCCATCGTAGTGGGCATTTTCCCAAAAAAACCTTGAGGATAGAGTGCGCCCAAGGCCATTTGGAAGCACGCACGCTTCTATCACGAGATGACTATCACCATATGGCAACAATGGGGTGAAGACGGCAGCCATGGCGCGTCGCTGTCTACCACTGGCCACAAGTGGTCGGTGCATCACCATCTCCCTGAATGCCTCTACATGTGTGCGCTCGAGGTCGTTGGGAGCTGCCCCACCACAATGTGATGGACATGTGATCGACGAGTGCCACTGCCGTCGCCGGTCCACCGATAACAACCTGATGCTTGATTAGCAACCACCTAGGCCGACAAACACTTAAGTGCACTGCCGTCGAATCATCACTTCTCACCGCGCGCAATGCAACGGCAAGCCCAGGCATCAGACTGAAGCAGTCGTAGTGGCGTCATTTTATTAATCTCCAAACTCAAAACATTGCCGATCATGAAAATTTTGCCAGACATGTTATGACAGGGTGCAAAGTTCACCAAATTGTGAAAAACATCCTACTTCAGGGTTGATACACTGGCTAAACTATCCACTTTCTAGGCTAATGACTTATCATACGGTATTTGGCATTTCTTGTATATTTACGCAAACTTTGCACAACCTCAAAACAACAACAGGAAGTATTGCAACGTATTTTTAAAAACTCTTTAATTCTTCCTAATCATCATATATACTAAATAAGATAAAGCAACAAAACAAACAAATTTACAAATCAGGTTGTCGAATTCTTAGTTGACGATTTTCGTTTCTTGCGTGTTCGACTAGTTTGTGCATCACCGAATTGTCGTATTCAGGGGGAATCTCCCTAGTGCCCACCGCAAAGTAATAAAGGTCCCATTCGTTCGAGATAGTATTGATCAATCGATCGTACATCTCCAATTCTTCCTTACTCATCGAGTCCAGATGCTCTTTGGCAAAAGTGGCCAGTAGCAGATCATTCTCGAGAATACCTAAAAATTAATTTATTATAATTTTTTCCTTTCTTAACATAGAAAACTAGTCACTATCTAATCAAAATTTTCAATATTCACTGAATTTTAACAACTAATTCATTTTAGTATATTTTAGCCATTCTAATATATCAATGCCAAACCTTCCCTAGGTCCAAAAAAACTTTCCAACTTCACCAAAAGTTGAACTAAATTTTTTTAAAAACTAAACCAGGTCTAAAAGTGATGCATCTTGTCTACATTACTGCTTCATGTTTTATCTTTTAAATTGAACTATATAAATGAATTTAGAAATTAAGGATGTTTAATTTATACCGTGCCGCTTCAACTTTTCCTAAAGCAAACTATCACTGTAGGAAAAGTTTTACGATAGCGATGCTATGTAAGGGGTTTCTTTTCACCACATTACTCAATGCATCATTAGGAGTCGATTGGTACCTAAAAGTTGAATGTAACAATAAAACTTTTTCAGGTCAACCAATAACGCTGTAATGAAAGTCCAATTTTGCTTTTCCATAAATGCGGCATAAATAATATGAAAAAGTTGAAGCTCCACTGTACATTGCCAAAGCTATACAGCTCACAATGTAAATGTAGAAAAGAGGAAAGTAACTTATGTTAATTTAACTTCGACTCGGCTTAATCCAATCGTTGAAAAATTGTACTGTTAACGGGGCAAAATCTTTAAAATTGACAAAAAATGTTGTTTAAATTATATTTTCTATACGATTGGATTAAGCTGAGAGCATATACAGTGTTGCCTCAAGTTTTACTCTTCAAATTTACATTTTTTAAAAAAGTGAAGCAAAGAGAGAAGTAAACAGTGTTCGATTTATGCATTGTGAAAGCTACACTGCTTACAATGGCTTGGTGGAAAAGTGAAGCAAGGAAAACTTGAGGCAATACTGTAAATATATCCGTAGCTTAAATAAATAAAACTGAAGCATTTAGAGTTAAAGCAAGAAACGGTTGATACCTCGCTTGCGACTTTGGTAAAGAAGGCGAGCACGTTTCATTTGAGTGGGCTCATGACAGGAACGCGACTTGAACATCTTCTTCTCGAAGTTGCCCTCACTGGTGTCGGGAGCGGTGTCCAACTGGAAGGCCCGCTCAGGCACACGTGTCCATCTGTGTGACAACTCACCACTACCTCTGGCCAATGCCCGATACAGTGGCCACTGTAGAATCATCCATCGCATTGCCATTGGTGTGGGTAATAAGTGTTTGGTGATATGTCTCCAATCAACACCACCATGCATGTGGAATTTTTTTGCAGAAAAAACCATCAAACACAAATCATGTGAAAGTCATGTGGCGCGTCCACAGAGGGTGTAAAAACAACACTAAATCACATGCGCGATAAACATCGTTATTATTGTGCACTTACAGATTGAAAAATATACTTTCTAAAAGATGATGCTAATCCTAATCAAAGGCGTCGCATCTGTTTCTGCACTTATTTTAGGTAATAAACATTGACGAATTGATAGATTTTGGAGAAGGTTAATTTAAAATGTTTCTCAATCTAATAGGAGTTCGCCTCTACAAGGTTTACTTTTCATGGGGAAGTTATGAGGATATGGTCAGAAAGAAAATCTCAAATTGTGATAAATCGAAACATAACTTGTTGGATAAGACTACAGTGGTAATAACTGGTGCCAATTCTGGCATTGGCAAGGAGACAGCTCGTGTCTTGTATCAACATGGAGCTCGGGTCATTCTTGCCTGTCGCAATCGTGATGAAACTCAAGCGATGATTGAGGAATTCAAGCGTTCAATTCAGTCCAGTGGAGAGTTAGTTTATAGACATTTGGACCTTGCCTCACTGGAGTCAGTAAAAAACTTTGCCAGTAAAGTTATCAAGGAGGAGCCAGAGTTGAATATGTTGATCAACAACGCTGCCGTGTTTGGTGCTCCTATTCAGAGCACCGAGGATGGATTCGAGATGAATATGCAGGTGAACCATTTAGCACCTGCCCTTCTCACAGTTTTACTACTACCTAAACTACAATCAGTGCCACCAACCAGTAGCTCGCCAGTCAAGAGTCGAATTGTTTTGGTCACTTCAACTCTTTATAAAAAAGGTTTGATCAAGGATAAATTTTTCGAAAAAATGTATGTCTCAATGCTGTAATATATTGATCTCACTAACTTCCATTTGTTCAGGAATGCCACTCAAATATCTAAGCTAAAAGGTTGGAATCAATCCGGCGAGATGGTGTATGCTTCTACCAAACTGGCAAATCTCCTCTTTATCCGACATCTCTCAAGTCGGTCTGATATGCTTCACGATGTAGAAATCTGTTTGGCTAGTCCTGGCTTTACCTTGACCAAGTTACATCGTTACATTAGACGTTCACGACTGGTAGCTATGAGTCTGTTGGCGCCACTCTTGTTAATGATTATGAAGTCGCCAAGTCAAGGTGCTCAAACCATCATAGGATGTGCCATGACGAGCAAGGTTCGATCGGATGTTCTCTACCAAAATTGCCGAACTAGTGAAGCGCATTTTCAAACAGGACCTGCCAGTGACAGCAGTTTGGCAAGAAATGTTTTTGAGCACACCATGAACTCCATCAAGCAATACTTGTATTAGGTCAGTGCAACATTCGGTTCACTTGTCAGATGCTCTCGGAAACTTTAAAAAAAAGATCCTGTCTAAACTTGTAAAAAATTAACTTTTATAAAAATCTAGAAATTTATTAAATTTGAATTACAATTCAAAATATGCCTATTTCGAACTTGTATTGGCCGATTGCTCATTCGTTTGGTCAATTGGTCGATAATCCTGGACAGCACTGTTCTTGAAATCGGATATTTCCAGCCTTAAAACAACTAATGTTAAAATGAAATAAATCACCGAGGTCCAGGTGAAGAAGTTGGTAATGATAGCCAAGTAGCCATAGGCAAAGTAGAAGAGGGAAGAGACCAATGCCTGTATAAGAATAAAGCACAAAATAGTTGCCAGTGGATGCTCCAATTCAATGATAATCTGACCTGCATGATGCAAATAACGCAGAGAAATACTATGTTGAGACTCATGAAATCACAAGGAAACAACACAAAGTGCTCTTTGTAGAGACTATTGTTCTCGCGGTTATCCTCGTTAACCAACACAACTGGCTGTGATTTTCGCAACACTTTGATGTAACGAGAATAGATCAAACTTGAAAGACACACAACAAATGGAATGTGAAGGGACGACATCTAAAAAACTTATTAATCAATTCTAAATTCAACATTAGATACAACTTACAAAGATAGCAGCAAATATGAAAGTGAAACCAACAGGTAGATATTGACCATCCACGAACTGACCCCAAATGAAGGCTACACCAATATGATCCAATACGAAATGTCCAATAAACCAGGGACCTTTACATTGTAAGCAAGTGATTATCAGTAGTTGTTGACACAATCAACATGATATTTTACCTATTAAAATGTAAAATGGTACTAGCAGCACTGGATAGAAGATTTTGCCAACATGTGCCAACAAAAACAACTTGAATATGTTCTTTCGAAAGTAGCTTCGTCTCGACATGCTCAACATGTAACGAAGATCCGAGGTGGAAATTTTCAAAGCAATCAACGGAATTGTCGAAAATAAAAAGCAACAAACAAATACGCATATTCCCTATAAAAATCAATCAAGTTAATATATTTGGTGATTATTGCAAAAGCTGCTGTAGAAAACATACGATTATTTTGAAATCAACTCGAAGAGTAAGCCGGCCTAGAATAGTGTAATTTGGCTTTGTTCGATCCAACGAAAAAGGTGAAGTAAGTTGATTGGTGTAGTGGTCATCCTGCAACAGTAGTTGGTCACCGGACAACTCTTTGAAAATATCAAAGTTTAAAGGTATAGTACCGTGGCAATCACAGTGATGTAGTAAAGTCCTTTCTCATACTTGGCTGGTGTCCATCGTGCACTCCATAAAGGTCCCTCAATATGCTCCAACTCAAACGACTCAATCACATTGGAGTGGTCAAATCGTGCCTCACTGCTGATGAATGCTTTCACTTCCAGGGAAGTTCGCTTGGTGAACACCAACACACGCAGATGGGTCGAGCTGGCAGTGCGCCAGTATGGCTCCAGGTGTTCCATTTGATGCAGCACTGATCGTGGATTTGTGATCACTATCAAAGGCAATTCGCGGTGAAGGTGATAGTAGTAGTCCGAAAAGGTAAACAAGCCATGGTCCACTGCGGCTATGCGAAAAACTCTATTATCCTTCCAGTCAGCAATTTCTGCTTCCAAAAACCCTTGAGGTTGCGTAGAGATCATTGACTTGACTAGGCCGTTAATTGTGTGATAATGACCGCATAGATATGGCCCACTAAAGAGTCGATTGGTTTAAATTAAACTTTAACCAACACAAACAATACATACTTGACTAGTGGCCGAAAATCCTCATTGTTGGCAATTGATGAAGTGGGGTAATGTCCAAACCAGATAGTGTAGTTGGAGCTGGCACTTTCCTGTTTTAGTCGATTGATTTTATTTAACTCTTCCTGATCGAACCGCCCAACAAAGTTGAATGGCCTTCGAAGTCCCGGCTTGAGACATGCATCGGCGGCAATAAAGGAGTATCGCAGACCGTCCTTAGCTTTTAGCTCATAACGATAGGACCATCCATCTTTTGTTAGGTTTCCTTGAACTGTGTAGTTCTTGTGATAGTTGTTTGTAGACTTATATACATTGAAATTATCTGCAAAAATACAGATTCTTTAACAATAAATACATGTTGCATTGAATGTAAATAAAGTTATACCATGATTTCCCTTAATATCGATCCAAGGCAAGGAAGGATTGTGAGCAAGGCACTTGTCGCGGACTTCTTGATACATCAACCATTCTTGATGGTGCTGTCCAGAACCCATTGGATCGCGAGATCGTGAATCAGTAATATCACCACTGAGTAGAAGTAATGAAGGATGTACAAAAGGAATGACATCTCGGCAAAAGTCTAATAAATCAGCCTTTCTTCCCTTGTCAAGGTAATGGTTCAGGTGGGTGTCTGAAATGTGAATGAACCAAACAAGATTTTCATACTTGTTATCTATTGTTAGCTTGTCATTGAACATAACAGAATCATTTAACACGAATTGGTTGTTGATATCATTATCCGTATTGATTGCACGGAAAAATGAAGATAGAAAAATAGCGAAGACAATGAAAGCAAGAATTATTGCGAGTGTAAGTCTTGTAACCATCTTGGTGAAGGGATTCCACTGAGGAGAAATTGAAGATAAACAATTGAAAAAGCAACTATGAAGATTGCGTTCAGATCGCTTTGTGCTTGTTGAGGTGTGCTCTTCCGAAGTTTGATTGAGTATAGCGATCACCAGCAGAACAAGGAATGCAATCAAGAACCAAACAGTAACCAGTCCATTCGATTGAAACCCTCGAGCTATCCAACTGGATAAATGATCACTCAATGTCATGTGTGTGATAGTAGGCGAACCGTCCGTATCAAACAAAGTTGTTTTCTCCACTGACTTTCATAATCTCCGCGTTAGTAGTTAGGTACACAAACTGCCAAGTGAAGTGTGATATCATTTAATAGTAATTAGTATGACGCATTCATTTATTAATTATAACAACATATTTCGATTATTTACACTTACAATTTTGCGGATATTTGACTTTGGTCCAAGACTGCTGGCTCAACCGTCCGCTGTCATGGTTGAAACATTTTTAGACATAATCAAACCAGACAGGGTGAAGAAGTAAGGAGGTGAATGTTTGGCAGTGTTGAGCTCCGAGTGTTTACAGCTGACGCGATTTACTCTACTGGTGCTGCCATCTGGCCACACACCCACGCTTTGCCTTGTCATGCTGCGCACAGACTATTCCCATCGCTCAGGTCGATGTTCTCTATCAACCCTTGCTTTCTAAACTAAAATCAATTTTAGTGTCATCAATTCAACTTTATTCGTACCCTCACCTTGAACTATGCCTTACCAAGCGACATGATTGGGGTGTAGTTAAAAATAGAGTAGTGGTGAGCAAGTACATCAGGGTATCGATTTAATACATGGGAAGATCAGGGTCGATCTCTTTGGCCCACTTCTCAATGCCACCAATCATGTCCTTCACCTCCCAGTTGTCATCCTCAATCAAGCTGGCAAGACGAGTCTTAACTTCGCGCACTGCCTTCTGTGACGCATTGCCTCTTCGGCACATGATAAATATCTGTTTTTTCTCACAATCACTCGGAAAAGTTTTGTTGGTTAGCTCAGTAATCATCTCAATGCCGTTGCCTTTCACGATGGTGGCCAGTGGAATCGAGATGGCATTGTCCAGTTTGACAATATCTTGCTGCAACTGAGGCCGAACGTCAATCAACAGGTGTGGCTTTTTAGACTGCAACACTTGGTGGTATTCTTGAGGAGTGATGCGCTCTTCCGGGGCGAGAATGCGCACCGCACTGTTGGACGCACACTTGACCCCACAGAACTCCTCGTAATCCATCAGTTCGTTGGTAATAGTTGGCTTTTTGCCACAGCTAATGCAGTCATCCTTTCTCTTTCGTAGCTGAACGTGCCGAAATTTACCACTGAGTCCATCGTAGAGAAGCAAAGTTCCTGCGTAAGAAGGTTCAAGTCCAGCAGCAATTTTGATCGCCTCGATGGCTTGCAGGTTGCCAATGATGCCTGGCACAACACCGAGCACTCCACCATCGGCACAGTTGGTCACCGTGCCGGCCTGGGGTGGCTGCGGGAATATACACCGATAACACGGGGTATCCTTGTTATAGTTGTACACCGTCATCTGGCCTTCAAAGCGCAATGCTGACCCACTCACTAGAGGCTTCTTCAGCAACACGCACACATCGCTGAGTAGGTAACGAGCCATTGGGTTGTCCGTGCCATCAATCACTATATCGTACGACTTCACTATATCCAGTGCGTTCTCTCGAGACAGTCTCACTTGATGCTTCTCAAAGGTTACGTTGGAATTGAGCTGTCGGAGTCGTTCTACTGCCGAGTCGACTTTGGCCATGCTAAGAGTAGACTCCGAGTGTAACACTTGTCGGTGTAGATTGCTGGTTTCGACAAAGTCATTGTCAACCACTCCAAGTCGTCCAATACCAGCCGCAGTGAGGTATAGTGAAGAAGGACAACCGAGCCCGCCCGCCCCCACTACCAATACAGAACTGGACTTGATACGTAATTGTCCTTGCTTGCCTAGCTCAGGACAAAGCATCTGGCGACTATAGCGAGCCACTTCATCCTTTGATAGTTTCTGATCCATACTTGAAGAGCTTGAATGCCGTTGACAAATTGTACAATACAGAGATGGTCCCAAAAGATACAACGAGGGAGCGGCAGTGACACGTAAAGTGCGATGTAACCAAACCAACCGACGAGAACTAGTAAGAAGTGAGTTAAAGGTGAACATTGTTGCCAGCTAACCAAACGAATTAGAGAAATAGAAAGATAAAAAGTACTACCTGACACTAGTGATATGATGACAAGACGCCAAAGCAAAGATAGCATAGAGGAGTTGGCAAATTTGGTAACTGGCGATGCGCACACATGTGACGAGAGTATTTCTTTTCATACTGTGTCTCACACTTGTCGCCTCTAAACCAGCTTCAAAAAAGTCGCGCCAACCTAACAGTTACTTGAGTGTTCAGACATTTTAACATAATTATTTTATTCTTTTTAATAAGAATTTAGTTCAACAAAAAAATGAATCTTAGTATTGAGGCTGGCCATACTGTGAGACGGATTTCACTTTCATCTGCTTCATGAGAATAGTGTAGTAGTCGGAGCCGGATGACTTGATGGCGCTCACTTGTTCACCCAAGTCCGACTTGTCTCGATCAGATGGATGGTAAAGTTGCTTTGAGTTTGACGATGCCGAACGTTGTTTAGACCAGTTCCTGTTGGACTGAGTAGAACTGGCTTTACTCAGCGAGATGTTGGACTGCACACTCGGTGCTACCGAAAGACTTTTCAACTTGAGGGCTGCGTGCTTCGAGTTGCCCATTCGTGCTTTGTTCTTGTGTTTGGGCTTGGGTGGTGGCGCTATGTTGGACGATGGTACGCTGCTAAAGTCAAATTTGTCGTCGTCATCATAGGAGGGATCTCTACGTGGAATGCACATCAACAGAAAGAGAACTAGAGATACAGAAAGCCCCAGAGCGATGGAGTAGAGAGACAGCCAGTAAGACATTCTTGTGGACTTGTCACTGGTAGGCAATAACTTATAGCAACTATTACTCACTTAGTTACCACCATTGTAGTTCTAATCACATTTACGCCAGCTTAATTTATCATCTAATTAAAGTATGGTCGAGTCTCTGGCTCGCTCCAAAGTAACATAATTATAATGACCAATTGAGTCACGTTGTGAGCCACCGTAAACATGCTGCCCGTTATCAATGGTCAAGTTTGGAAATTTACTGGCAGGTTTTAGGGATGATCCTGTGCGAGGACTAGTGCGAATAGGAGCATATGTCTCAGCAAAACTGGCACGGCCCCCCAACGGCATCTGGCTCAAGCCTGGTCTTGGGTCTCGCGTTCTTCGACCAAGAGATCCGTAATAGGGTACATTGGCGTATCCTTGTTGACTTTGAATCGACGCTTTTCGGTTGGTAGGGAGATTGGCATTTGAAGATTGACTCGTACACAAGCACGATTTGCACCGACAACAGCACCCTCGAGCGTACTGAGGTTCAATTGAAGAAGCTCGCGATAAAGTCACTGTGCGAATGGTTCTACTTGGGTCTTTGGCTTCAGACTCTAAATGGTTGAGTAAGATGACAAAGCAAATACTGCATATGAGGTGCATGATGAGAAGGAGAAAAACGCTGGGTGGCAACACAAGTAGACTGAGTTGACTGACCAGAGCGACCACGGTGCTACTTGCCAGAATGTGACACGCGCGCTCTTTGAAAAGTCCATAGACTGCCAGAGTTTGGTTGAGAAAGACAAGTGCAGCAAAACTAAGAATTATGTACTGGATGTAACGAATCGTATATATCTCTTGAGCTGTCAAATCGAGAGTTTCATTTTGATTAAGTGCCGGGCCAAACTGATCGCTTCCTCTCAACGATTGACTTTTTCTGGCAAAGATTTTGCCTGGTTCAAAGAAACTGATTATTTCTTCAAGTGCAAGTTTCTTTTCATAAATAATGGCAGGTAAAAGGCAGATAATGATAGTGACGATAACAGTGGTCATCACGATCATGATGTTGAGAGTCAAGAGAACATACTTGGTGATCTGATAAGGTAACGATCTGCTGCTTAGCTTGTCAAACAGTTGTTTGTGGTCCATGGCACCGGTGGAGCGAGGATGATATTGATCGACTCGACTAACAATTGGCTCACTGCAGTGGCTCCAGTCAGCAGATCGGCATTGGTGCGATTGTTTAGACAAGCATGAGTTGGACCGTTTGGCACTGGTGCAGTGTCGGCGCACGTCGAGCTGTTTCCCTGGGTGTGTTTATTTTAACTCTTCTTGCGTAATCGTAATGACTAACCATCCCCATTTTTGTCTTACTACAACGCCTTACTCATGGTGTGTAGTTTTTTGAACTTAAAATTAGAATCGCACATAGTGGTGAGGGTGCATCGTCGCGCGGCACAGTTGACATGCACACCAAATGCCAATTCTAATTTAGGTCTGCTGCCCGAGTGGTCTAGTGAGCCCCACGCGTTGCTCGCACCAGTCAAATTGGCCTCACTGACAAGTGGACTGTACCAGCCAACGTGCTCGCATCTGTCACATCACTTCTAGGCTTGCTTAGCTTGTGATGCGAGACGTCCTGTTCAATAGGTGAACTTGACACTGCCATGCGCATCATTCACAACTTGTTGAACCCGGTAATGCTTACTGCTGGTGGCAAGCCAGATAATAATTTAATGTTAATTAAGCTTAAGTCAATCAAAATGCTGCTATTCAGCTTACCCAAGAAGATTAGATCTTTCGTTCGTCTATTGAGTCCGACACCCAAGAAGCACACTGTTCTAGGCAGCATTGACGCTATTTTTAGTGTCATTCTCGCCGTGATCTCGACGATGATGATGATGATGATTGCTCAGTAGTAGCTCGGTCTCACTAAATTGTCGATGCACTCATCTGCAATGCATCTCAACTTAGCGCATGCTTTCCAGGCTTTACTTGTTAAGCGTTAGAGAATGCGACATTTAAACCAGAAAGGTTATCTGGCAAAGTCGCGGAACATTTTACGCTAGAACTTGTCGCCAATGTTGTTCAGTGTTAGTTTTCCTTGCTAAGACATGTGTCTTGTTTGAAGTGACATCTCGAGCGAGTCAAATGATTGTGAACAGTAGTCAACAGGCGTCGAGTGGACAGATGCCTGGCAGTCCAGTGGCCGACTCGGTTCCCATGCGTAATGTGGCACCCAATGCAGCCAACGTGCAACTGCGCCGTGCCGACTCTACCAAATCTGGTTCCAATCTGACCAATAGCAACATCAACAACTCCCTTAACTTGCCAAACACAAACCGCAACACCAACAAGAACAAGCCGAGCCAGTTTGCAAATACTTCTGGTAGTGTGTCACTGCCAAGCATGATCAATACTCTTCCTGGATCTTACAACACTACAACTAACGTGACCACACAATCCGAGCCCAGTCGAGCTACTGATACTTCACTTCCTCCACATGTTGTTTGCTCAAGATACTTTTTGTTTCTAGTCTACTTGCTGTTGCTGTTATCACTGATAGTGAACACATTTTTGCACTTTCTTTTCTATGGTTCCAACATGTCGATTGGAGCGCTCTTTTTGGACGTTCACCATCGGCACGAACTGGTCACTGGCGATTACTATTCTCTCGATCCATATACAAATGAGGCCCAACTGAACTGGCCAGGTACGACACACTCACCACCAACCTCGCACCGAGCTGACATGCTACATTGCGACCGCGACTCGTTCCTCTCACTTCTCGACGACTTCTATCATAGTCCAAGGCCAACACACACTACTTCTGGTCTTTATAATAATCAAGAGCATCAAGGCCAACCTACTGACCACATCTACAATCGAGCTCCGCCCAATAAATCAAAGTCATATCCAAAAATATTTGCAGATTTCAAAAACTATGCTCGCCCAAACCAAGACCAAAGGAACCGAAATGAAGAAGAGCTTTATTACAGCAGTAGTAGCACGTCCGGAGAGAAGATGGACTCGGTACGTGCAAGTCGCGTCACCAGTCCTAGTGAAAGTCAGTGGAAACGTCGCACAAGACACGAACAACGCTTGTTGGCAATCGAGGTGGTCGCTTTGATACTCCTCTTCGTCACCGTGCTCACTCAGGTCTTTGGACTGATTGGTGTTCTTAAACGTAATCTAGTCATCTTGCTCCTAGTCACCGTAGTCGATTCTCTAATTTTATCTGCTTTAATCTTTGTTGCCAACTTGGGTTTAATTCTACTCCTGTTGTTAGCAATATGTGTCGGATTTTATTTTGTGTTCCAACTTAAGGTTGGCATTGATAAAGAAGTGAAACACAACCAGAAACAGCGGGAGTTGGTGACCAGTGAGGTTCGTAACTGCATCAATGCAAGCTGCGGCCGACTCACACCATGCATCCACGTCTCGATGGAACAATATGAGGCGATGACCCAGCAGATGCTGCACCGTTACTCTTCTCCTATCGTCTACTGTCCTCACTACAACGAAAGTCTCTGCTAATCTCCAGTAATCGTACACCAGTGGTCACTGTTGCACTTTTTCTCATCCTCCAACTCTTCCTGCGTCCCTGTCCTAGTCCTTGTGATGATCAATGTCAATCAATAAAAAATAAAATGGTCTCACGCTACAACGCCATCTGTGCAGTGGAGTGAGAAGTGTGCGAGTTGAGGCGCAAGTCAATCGATGCCGCCACTGGTGCGTACCGCATTCTCTGATGCGCTGGCAGTGTGGATGCGATGCCATCGACCCAGGCGAGCCGCACTTCCAGTGCTCCCTGTCTCCCGAACTACTGCATAGACCTGTCGGCCAAGCGGGATCTACTCGGCCACCGACACAATACTTCTATTCACTTTGATACTAATTGGCCAAAATGAAATGGATTTTCTAATTAATTATTATTAGTATATTCAGTTGTTGAAAAGAAACTGTAATCAAACTTTGCTCACTTCTGATCGCAATACTTTTTTTATCATTTACATTTATTGTCTTTATAATTAAGTATTCCCCGTTCAGTCTCACACTTTATACAATAAAAAAATATATGTGTTATATGAAATGTTTCGATTTATTTACTCTGCTAATACGTCATGCATAAATAATTTAAAACAAATTTTCACTCTCCGTTTCTCATTCTATTTTGTGTGAGAATTTTTTCATTTCGTAAAAAACATTAATAAAAAAGTTTTTTTCAAAAGTGCCGACACCTAAATTTAACCTACCAAAAAGTTAGAATCGAATCAAATAAGAATTTGAATAGTAAAGCATAAAGTTAGAATCGAATAGCAACACTCGTGCTCTCTCTCTCTCTCTCTCTCTCTCTCTCTCCTTCCAATTGGTAGATAAATAAGTAGAATAAATGTTAAAGGATAGAATAGAATTCTATCTACTGATTGATTAGTATCTAATTGTTAATTATTACTTTGAATAATTCGAAATCGCAATTGTTAAAAGTTAGTTAAAATATAGCTCTAAGCTTAACCAGAATTTTTTGGGCACTTTTTTATACACTGATTTGTGCTACTGGTCTGGCAAATGTCCGCAACACAAACAAGGGTATGAGAAAGTTCCCGAACAAAAATGCTGGTTAAGTTTAGAACCATACATAGAAAAGTGAAGCAAAGAGAGAAGTAGAAAGGGTTCGATTTATACATTGTGAAAGTCACACTGCTTATAATGGCTTGGGGTAAAACTTAAAGCGAGTAAAACTTGAAGCAACACTGTAGTTATAACATCGAAGAGCAATTTAATTTTGATTTTGAATATAATTTACTAGAATATAGTTATTATTGGAATGTTAGCAAATTCCAAAATTCAAAATGAATTTCTTCTAATATCAATTTTCAATATTTTTTAATTTTTATTTATTTATATATTTCTATTTTATAATTGAATATTTTAATGAAATGGAAATTATCCTATATATATTGTAGAATAGGCATACTTTGACGCTAAGCCTGCCTAGCTCGGTGGAGACCACTGTGAGTTCACATTTATTCACTTGGATGACATCTTGGTGAAACAGTAAACCCGGTGGATTTCGATAATAAGATTTGTCTACCAACTCAGAATTGCCTTTCATATTCACGCTCACAAGTTTACTTCACAAATCTATACATTTTGCAAATATTGATCTTTGCCAGTGTAAGGAGTGCATTCGAAAACGAAATTGATGCTTTCAATGCAACTCGACAGACGTCTAACTATCCAAGAACAAAATTCATTGTCTACATATTTAATATAAATGTAATCTCCCTGCATAATAATTGAGTCTGCCTAATTAATTACAATAAACTCGGGTCAGTAATCCCTGATGGCCTGCTTGCTTGTTAGAACAGTGGCCTTTTAATAAAAATTATTATTTAATACAAAATGACAAGCAAGATTCAACTTACTTATACTGCCATTATCAAAATTTTTTATATAATTCCAGTTTTTCAACTTGTATATGGCACATTGACTAATATTGTTTAGATCAATGCGTATATTTCTAAACTTCAATGTTTATAAACTTAAATAAACTACCAAAACACGACAGTTTGTATAAAATAAAATGACCAGTGTCAATTGCTGATTTACTAAATCTTTAATAAATCAGGTATTTTATACGTGAAATTATTTTTTTCCAACGTCATAGAATATTTTTTTACCATCATATCATAATTAAAATTTATAATTAACTTTCTTCTTAAGATAAATCTCATCTAAGTTTTTTTATGGATATAAGTAATAGTAAGTTTACGTAATAGGCCATTGGTAATAGTAAGTTATTGCAATAGAGATGACACCGGGAAAAAGTGTGCATTTATGTGTGTACATAGACGTATATATATGCAATAAATTTTAATCTGCAGGCTAAATTGAAATTTATATTAATTGGAAGTGCGGTGGAGAGGAGAATGAGAGAGAGAGAGAGAGAGACGACATGGCTCGAGTGTGGGCTTAACATGGCGTCGACTTAACATCGCTCGGAGCGGCCTTTGGATTCCGAGTGAGACAAGTCAATACAAAACTTTGCCATTTGTCAAAGTTTATTTGATTTCAACCGAAACGTTCACTTTGCTCGCAAACTAAACGGTATTTTGCGTTCATAGCTATAGCTATAGTTGGTACATCAAAAATTGCAATGCACCCAGTATGCGCTGAGTTGACGACAGTGGCCACGGGCAGAGTAGCGTACTGAGTGGGACACTGTGGGTGAGCACCGCGGGCTACCTTGGGCCATATCCTAGCCAATCACTTTGAATCAAGCCCCTTTTGACAGACAAGTTAATCATTCTCTACATTGTATCACACATTGTCCACTATATTACTCACGGCAAGTCATCTTCAAGTGTGGTGATTATCATACATTTCAAGGCAAGTACAAATTAGCTCTTTGAAGTTATATACTTTTAAAGTGTTTCATGAAAAATCCAAGTGACAGTATTTTCCAGACAAAAATGTCAACACTTTTTTGCCAAATAATTTCACTGATCACTGAATCATGATGTTTGAAAATTGAGAAAATAGTTTGCTCAATGAATATAGATTGTCTTGCCAGTTCCATCATCTGCAGAGGCACTTAATCTCTGCTTTGTTTCAGTTTCCAACCGGGGATAGATGAAAAATCTGTCAATGTTTAGAATTAAATCACAAATAAAAACGGAAATCAAACATAAATGCGACATTATTGATTCAAAAACGGCGCCTAAGCAAATATAAATTGATTCATGGAACGGACTTTGGGTTCAACAATCCAACTCTTGGATCCTAATTTGCATCGAGAGTTGTCAAGCGGGGTATTGCAGAAATAGCCAAGTTAGAGCACTAATGTCGCTTTGCCATCACGTAGCTCGATGTGCACGCTCAGTCCGACTATCGGAGCGAATCATCTCTCCATCAATATTGTTATTTACAGTACACAACTTTGAACCAAAGACGCCGGCAAGATTTGGATGTCTGCTCCCCTCGCTGTTTGCTTAGCTTAGCATATATTTGCCATACTGATTTGGAATTCTTAAATACGTCAACCTCGGACTGGGCCGAATTAGTCCTACTCCCTCCATTTCATTGGTGAATAGTCGCCCCTACATGCCAGTGTCATCCACGTCACCAAGTTCATAGGTGCCACTTGCCACACTTTTCTCTCCCTTCCTCTCTCTCTCTCTCTCTCTCTCTCCTCATCGTGCAAAGTTTTTACTTCAAAATTACTCTTTATCGTTACTTCATTGACAACGCAAAATATAATTAAAATATTTATATATTAATTTGCTTTTTCTCTCATATATTAAATTAACGTACAAATAACAAACAAAGTTTTACTTATAATTTTATTAGGAAAAATTTGAATTTCAATCATATGCAAGATTTTGTCATGTCGTCCACTAGTTGATACTTAATTATTGACATTTGGTTTGAAAGTGAGTAAATACATTTCATTTCATTTGTCATATTCCATTTTAATTAAAACATTGTAAAATGTTATCTAGCAGTAAAGTATCAAAACACATTTGAAAAAAAGATGTGGGCACATTGGAAAACTGAAGTTTTTAGCTCCAAAAAATTTCTAGAGTTTTGTGAAAAAAGAAAATTCTATGCATTTTATTGTTTGATATTTAAATAGTTGTCCGCAATGTATGAGGGTCGTCACGTTTTACCTGAACGACCCTCTTGCCCATTATCGAGTGCGAGCGTAGCAGTGTAATGAGGTGACACTAGCTACCTCATATAAACCCATTCTCGTGTAGAAATAAAGCGTTTTTTAGTCATCCTATGCTCAAAGATACTAAATCTAAATGTTAATTAAAATAGAGTAGAAATACCTCACAGGCAAGATAGCTTTGATAAAGCTTTTTTAAATTTAGTTTATTTATTCTAAAATAACTATTTGCTCAATTTTTAGCAATTTGTCTCTCGACGTTCGGCATTGGTAGCTTGAAACAATAATAGAAAATTACGATAGAACAGAGAAAATTGCGATGCACATTGTCAAATGCTTGGCTGATCAGAGTTGGTGATCGTCACTCGAGCCTATTACTTCTAACAATGACTCGAAGCAATCTAGAACAAGTTCAATCACAAACTATTAGTTTTCTCTTATTCGTTGCGTGTTTCCTGCAAAATTGATTGTAGCGAGTGGAAAGATAGAACAAGGTTGGCTAGTGCACAAGTGCTAACCACATTTGTGAGTGGAAGGTGCACCAGTGTGCGTTGTCCAGCGTTTCCAAGAAGTACCCTAAGTTGGTTGGTAAGTTGATCGGGTGGCGCGTAATGGGCAATCTTCTTTGGTGGCTAACCGCATCAACAACTGGGTAGAGAGATGAGTGGCACGTTGGCTCGGCTCGTCAATGTTATCGGCGCGCACCAGACACCGCTCGGGCACAAGCCACTCAGTGAATCGGTGCAGCTAGGTGCCATTTGTCATCGCACTCATCCGTCACCCACTGGCAACCTACTCCAAGTACGCCCACCAACCTTCTGCCAATCAGAGGTAGATTTCCTATCAGCTTATTTCATCACTTTTTATTATTAATATATATGATTTTATTCAACTTTTCTTTGTGTGGAATTTAATTCGCGCTTACACACTTGATTGGAGAGCAACCTTTGTTGACTTAACACATTGTGCCTTTTGTGTGTTGATTGTGGAATGTGATTTCTCGTTCTCTTCTTTGATATATTATGCTGGCTCAATTGAACAGTTTGAATTGTCATCCCACTAAAGCCAGTCAGCAGAAAGAGCTGGCTTGGTGGGATCTGGGTGCTTGCAGTGGAAATGGCCAGTAGCAGCCTTTGCCGCGGTAGCTAACCTGCCGCGCCAATATCTGCTGTGTTTGCTTTTCTTCTTCTCTTTTAGCCCCACTCCTTATCTACATCCACTGAAATGATTTAACTCCGCTACGGTCATGTGGCTTGAAATGCCAGATGGCCTGATTGCAGCATGCTAAGCAAAACATTTTTTTTAAATAATTTAAATAAAGAGAGTCTGGTCCATTTTGCTAGTCGTGTTAATCGGTTTATTGCTTGCTAGAAAGAGAGAGAGAGAGAGAGAGAGTTCTACTTTGACAAAGTTTAGATCATTGGAAATGAGTAAAATAAATAATTTATACCAAACGCATCTATCCACAGAACGCATGAAATGATGAACAAGTGAATCCGTATTTGTATATTAATGTGAGATTATAAAGTGTTTACCTACATCCAGGATCAAGTATAATTGAGTACTTGATTCAATCAAGGTTTGTTTTGGTTATTTTGGCGTGACTCAATAATCAGTTTTGTCAAAGATCTAATATTTTCCAGACCATAAAACGACATATCGGTTACTTTGATCTTGGACAAGAATTAACAAAATTAAGTGTAACATCATTATATATTGTGGCTCATATCCAATCAAACGCATCTTTGAGAACTGTGATCAGTTGGCTCGAGCGATAATGTTTGTATTATAGCCAATTGCAAGACTATACTCGAATTGAATCGATGTTCAGCTAAATAAATTTGGTCTGATAAAACAAAAACAAGAAGTATGAAGAAGAAGAGAGCAGACAATCGAAGAAAGAAGCAAGTGGATGGACAGCAAAAAGTAGTTTTATTCTGTGCACGAAGTGATGTTTGACGGCGAGCACAGTTTTGGCACTGCATTCAATTAGAGCTTCACTTCCGAGTGGCAACAGCCTGACTTAACTCACTTCCTTTTTTTACTGAGCTAAAGTCAATAAAATATGTTCAGTATTTGGCGATTTATCTCTGTGCAGATAGTAGTATCAAGTCATATCAAGATCACCTTAGTGCAATATCCTAATTTCTTGTTCACAAACCATTGGATTCTACCAAGTGCTGACACTAATTGGATTATCGAAGTTATTTGCAGCCATCAATACCACTGCACAGATAATTCCAACAAAGCAAACGATCGAATTCGAATTTGAGATTCAGTTGGCTAGAACAATGTGGCGCGTAGCTAACTTAAAATTCGAATTACAATCGATTTGATTTGCAATTGATTTGCCCTGTGTTGGCATATTTATTTTTTGTACTTTGCATCAAGGACTAACAAGATATCGCTTCTGCTTTTGATAGAGTCATTGCAGCCAAATTTGCAATCAATACCATCGATTGGTTTTTTCTCGGGACGCGTCTGTCTTGAGCACTGTCTGCCAGCAAGCTACATCCTGGATCAAGGTGCAGTGGGATTGGTTTGGTGCCACTCAAACCTCCGATTTGGATGCCAACATTCCACATCGATTTGCCACTCTACGACCCGTTCTCGCTAAAAACGTCACCATCACTTGCATTTTAGCGAGAGACTAAATTTGAAGTCTCTACCACAAATCCAATAAATAAACTGAATATAAGTCTAAGTCAAATAACTCATACTCACAACCTAATCTCCCGGCACAAATGGGCAAAGTAAAAAAATTACAACTTTAATATAAGTGTAAATAAGTAAAATTGGCATTGCGGCGATTACCGCTCAAAGAATACAACTAACCTGAAGCTCTTGTCTGCTCTGAGCTAAATTGGAAAATTACGATTCAATTGATAAAACAGTGTAATCAAAGCAATGCCACTGCTGTGACAGTAGAACTTAGTTGTTGAGGCACCACTTAGCTTTTGAACTATTTCTCTCTTGTGGCACACCAGCGGAAATGATGTATGTGATTCATAGAACTAAGTGCAAGTTTGACGGATATGAAAGTGATTTGCCAACTATTGCTCGATAACTATAGCTCAATTGGCAACTCTACTCAAAAGGAAAAGCAAGTTTGACTCTAGCAGTACTGCAGGCTGTTTTCACTTTACTCCTTATGCGCCTGCTACAATCAAAGTTAAATTTCAAATTCATAATTACAATTCAAAATGGAAATTTTATTTTGATAAATTTGCAGTTGACGAGCGGATGTGCGAAGGCAAATTTAAGGCTTGACTGCTAGTAAAACTTGACTTTGTGGCAGTAGAGAATGGCAACAAGACTAGCAGTCATGAAAAGTGCCGGTAGCCAGTCGGTAAGTGCATAAGTTTGACTTTTACCCAACCGAATGCTTCTTGGTTTAGTCTGACTTGGTTTAGTCTTTGTCTTGATAGTTGTCATTGAGTAAGTGTTCTGGTACATGTTGTATGCGAAAAGAATGTAGAGAACAAATATGAGCAGACTTTCTAAGACAAATTGTGAACGTTGTGAATGACTGAAAGGTATGCCAAGAATATGAATTTTGTCAGAGCTATCGTAAGAACCGTGCAGTTGATTCCAAACGTGTCCGGTAGGAAAGAGAAAGACAGGAGCAACGGTCATGACTCGGGTCATGGGCTGGCCACTGCGAGTGCCCACCACAAACGCAGCCAGACAAGTTGTGAGAAGAATCAGGTTGAGTGCACTCACCGCAAACTCACTGCTCGAATTCAAATATTTGAGGTGTCGGATCAGCGGTAGTCGAGTAATCTTTTCATACCACTGCAACAGCAGTATGGTATGTAGATTGTCATAATTTTTCATTAGGACAGGCGAAATGTGGTTGCTAGCGAAAGCCACAACCAGACAAGAGTGTTTGGCGGCGAACTCCTCGATCGTGCTCTGCTGCTCGGCACTGCTCACCCTCAATCGCAGGTATCGAAAGAGATCGGGCTTGGAGTGAACCACGGCAAAGTGGTATTGACCACTGCCACCCGACAACGCATAGCTATCTGTCACATAGCGAAAGTGTACCGCCGAGTGTACAAACTCATTGGTCACATAACTGGCGTAACTCTGCTGTAGTGGTTGTTTGCGTAGGAAAGCCGTGTTGTGGATCAACATAAACAGTGTTGTAGGAGGATCGGAATGATTAAAGTTAGGATGCTGCAAAAATTGCCGAACAGTGTCCCAGTCGACTAGTTTATTTGGTAGCACCACTCGATGCTTGCTCGACGCTTCGCTAAAATAAACCACACTGGAAAGGCATAAAAGAAAAGAAGTGAAAGTCCACATTGCGTCACTTGCAGTTGCACCACCATTAGGGAAAACACTCGACCAACACATTCCAACACATCATACAAATACTTACAAGAAATTCCAATTTAGAACAAGTTGCATTCGAATTAAGTCAAACTAGAGCGAGTTAATTTGAAAACTAATTATTATCAAGCTGGTACATTTAAGCCACATGTTCAAACAAATTAATAATAATACCGTTCAATTTTACATCTCATATTTATATATTTTTAGTATGTTTTTGCTATTTAAAAAAAAATTAAAAAGTTAATAAAATTATAAATACAATTCTAAATGAATAGGTCCAAATTGTTTTGCATAATGGACCACTCAATCACTCAGCTAACCAACAAGTCAGTCAATTTGAATTGGTAATGTAGAAAGAAAGAAAGAAAGAGAGAGAGAGAAAGAGAGAGAGCACTAGCAAGTGACAAAAACATGGCACTGAAGCGCACCTACAGGAGCTTTCAAGTTGGGAGAGTGAGTTCCAATTAAACTGAAGTGCATGGAACTAGCATAGACTAAATTTAATTTCTATTCAGAGTGAAAGCGCTTTTTCAATCGATTGTCATTTACAGCATTTGCAAAAAAGTTTTTTTAGCGCCCAGCAACTCTTTATTTGTAAACATTACTTAGCGAACAATTATTATATAAAAATATTTTAATATTATAAATAATTTAGTTATCAAGCAAACACTGTAAAATTAAGCTTAGATATCTAGAAAAAATTTACTTGTATATAGTCTAAACAAAAGTCATTTAGGAAAAAAGGCTGAAAAAATCTAAACATGACACACTTTTATTTAAAATGATTGGCAAGCCATGCTTAGATAGAACTTGCAAATAAAAAATTTAAATAAACTTCTCATCTGAAGGTAAGTAGGAGTAGTGCCAGATGTTGCAGTTGTCAAGCGTTAGCCAATCAAGCGAATCTGCCTATAGCCTCTATGGTAATGGGTGGCTCTTCACTGCTGTGTCGAATTGTAAAAATGCAATTTGTCAGTGACTCATCCTGGAACACAGTGCGGCACTAATTGTGCGCCAAACAAGCCATTTTCCAGCGTGTCTTGCGTGACGTCTACTTGGTAGCTTTTTGAAGTAACTTATGACCGTTGAAATCACTGAACAGTTGGCATTTTCTAAGCAACACATCTTATTTCATTAAAGTTTACTTTACATTATATTACGAGCATGAAACACAATGTAGTCTGTCATTTGTAAAAACAATAAGTGTTTGCAAGAAAACAAACAGATTTTACAACAAATCAATATCAAACTTATATTCGATACCAATTTATCTAACCTTCAAGATTGATCTTATTGTGGTATTAAATTCTGGACAAGACATTTGTTGGATTTGTAATGTTTGGAGAGGAATACAATAAGTGTAAGTAGCATATGTCGATAGTGGGATAGTGTTGCCACTTCCTGTGCAGCAATGGAGCGGGCTCAAATTCCAAGCGGTCCTAGCGCGCAGTGGACTGATGTGAGGTAGTGTTGCGGGTGGCTCAACAGCATTGTGTGACAGGGTCCATCGGTGGTGCCCGACTGTTGCCGGGAGCCAGTGTTGCAAGCACGCGCACCCAACCGGCATCGTCGCTGACAACCGGACAAGTAGCATTCTCCATTCAATTAGAGAATATATTCTCTACCAGTGACGCAAACCGGCATGATTTGCCCGAGTAGGGATAGCCCAACACTGTCTTCTGACAAACCAACTCTCCTGAGGGTCTGTATTAAAATGACTGGAAAATCTTGACACAAGTCGCCGAGATGTTGACATTTCGTATTCTGCCGAATGGGCCAGTGGGCAAACCAAATTTGCTCCATTTGACTAGTAAACTCAACTATATTCAATCTGCGGCAAGCTTTAGTGGCATGCTTCTCGCTAGTGTTGGGTTACCCTAAGCTATTGGGGCGATAGGCAAAAGGCGACTGGTTAGCCATTACTGTTGGCGAGTTTTGCCTCGTTTCGCTTCAATAGTTTTGCGATCAAAAGATTCAAGTGTCCCGAATTGAATCGTCCAGTTATCTCTTTACTGGCAGCACTTTTGCAGTAGATTCCTCGCACCCATTCTCGCTCGCTGTTAATCCTGCTTGCTTCCGCTTGGTCTCCTCTCTATATAAACACACTATGAGATAGGGTTTCATTTCTTTCATATCTTTATTGGCTTTTTTATTTTCACCCGTTCCCTCAATTTCTAATCTGTTGTTCCTTCGTTTCTTTGAGCTCTAGAATAATTTGATGACGTTTAACTTTGCCTTGTAGCTAAATGAAGAAATCAGAAAAGGCAAATAAAGTCACTGATGGCACATCGTGTTCTACCCTTTAGAAGTAAAGTTGCCGACTATAGCGGCTAGAGCGTAATTAGCACTAGAGACTCTAGTCTACAACTTTATGACAATGCAACTACCAAGTTGCTCATCAGATAACCAAATTATTTTCTCATTGAATTAAAAACAGTATACTTAGATGATTAGTATGATTGTGATGTAATGTTTATGATGTCTTCTTTGATTATGAACAAATCTTGTGAGCTAAAGAACACTGTGTGTTCTCTATTGTAATCTACTTTAGTCTTTTAATTCTAGTTACCATATTTAGAATAGTTCTCTCGCTCTCTATCGAGCTTTAGATTTAATCTGCGATCTACTGTAGAGATCTATTTATGTCTTTTTAATAACTTTTAAGCCAATGAGCTGTATCGATTGAGTAGCATCAAATGGTAGTAGTGTCAAGGGACACACCGAGAGAGTTTGGAGAACTACGATGGGTCCATTTCAGCCTAAAGTGATTGCCTGCCACTTTACAGACGACTAGCACAGAGTCCACCAATGGCCATTGTTGGTAGGAGTGAAACCAATTGGTTCTCCCACTTACCAAAGGTAACCTTCGTGACATCTCAACTCCAACTTGCCTCCACTGTCATCTCGCCACTGCTTGACGTGCTTACATATTTTGACCTGATGCAGCACGATGTAGTTGGTGCTATTTAAAATTGGATTCATTTGTCGCTTTGAATAATTTATTAGTTGTCTCACAACACGGCACTGTGCTGTATGATGCGGGCAACAATGGGCCCACTTTGACTCCACTCGCTTTCACTTTGCTTCAAGCACGTCACTAGTTAGGCCAAACTCACCCCTTCTTTCCTTAGCCTGTGTGCGTTCTACAAATTCAATTAAAAACAAAATCGTCAAATTTGATACGTACAACATAAGTTAAACGTGCGTACAAAAGAGATTTTAAAAAAACATACTCAATCAAACTGTGTACCTGACACCATATTGTGTAAAGAAGTTGGCTTGGTCTTGACTTTAGACTAAAGGTTGCAGAGCAGTGACTTGACAAAAGCCACTTGTGTGCCTTTTGCTTGCAAAATACACTTGGAGATTCAGTTGCATATATAGAGACTACTCCTCTGATTGAAAGATGCAATAAATTATTATAAATGACTGTTTTATAACTTGGATTACAATAAACCTTAGCGTTGCTGTTATGAATCTGGTTCGCTTCTATTGGCGTAATAGATTGAAAAATGAAAAAAGATGTTTGTGTTATCAGTGGGTGACTGTTAGTGCCCCGACACACCACAACTGATTTTGCACTGTTTCTTGACCAAAAAAAAGTGAAAGTAAAAGGTCAGCAATATAAAAAACATTAAGAACACAAGGGTTAATCGGATATTAAAACCACTAAAGTGAAGCCATTTCATTGTACCTCTCTTCTCTCCCACTCCTTCACTTTCTCTTTCTCTCTCAAGCTATTATTGGTTTGAAATTTCCTCAAAAAAGTAAGAAAAGAATGTACTAATAATAAGTGAGTTTAGACTTAAAAGCAAATTGAAGCATTGATTGAGAAATAGTGTGAAGTAGATGTAGGGTGCGTAAAAGACCAGAAGCAGTGGGGATGTGAATGCGGAGAGAGTGGCCCACCTGGACCGAGCAAGCTGCTGGCCACCGGAAAGCGCGTCTCACTCAAGTGTCACTTGGAGTGTGCAGACTGGTCTGTGTTTAGTGTCTGGGTAGCAGTGGTGGCAGAAGCGACGCGTCGACTGCAGCACTGGCTCCAAGCTAGTGCCATGCAGTTGACATTAAGGGGTAGCTAGTGGCAACCACCAGTGAGGCTCATTAGCAGTGATGGGCAGAGGTAGGGATGCTCGGCATCTCTGCATGTGCACACCCAGCCCCTGCCCAGCCATATAGCGTCGAGACGCACTGTTCCAATATTAGCTGTTCTCATCAATTGAATGCTAAGACTGGCTTCTTTAGGCGCGCCAATGCGAATCGATCCATGCTGCTGGCTCTAGTGAGGTCCCTACGGGTGGCAAGTTGCCTTGCTGCTGTACCAAAGTTAACACTAGAGACGTGCAAGTAAGTTGGAATGATGGAGCGTACTGGCACTGACGCTAACTGGTAGGCCACCCGTTGGCTGCACGCTTTCACCCCCTTCTATATAGGCACCGCGTGGTGGTTCCAGAGATGCCACCAAGATGTATGGCGACTAGCACTTAGACTCACTAGCTTTCTCCATTTTTACTGATTCAAATTAAACGCATTGAAAACCCTTTGGGCCTTGACTTGGAGTACACCACATTCCAGCTTATTCGAGTCACATCAAGGCAACTGGAATGACACTAACTTGTCTGCACTGCTACGTCCTTCAAGTCTCTGCAGTGATTCGGGTTAAAAATCAGTGAGCGAGCCGTCTGTTCTTGGCATGCCCGCTACACGAACCCCTGGGCAGTGACAGGCACGACCATTGCAAGGACCGATTGGCATCACCAATCACAGTTGGTAGTTATTTTTGAGGCAAGTTTTTCAATCGCTTAATAATGGCGATATATTAGGAAATGAATGATGATGGTGTCGGTGGGCACAATGGAACGTGCAGAGCGGGCACAGTACGGCACGGCACACTCACTGGCGAGACCGTGCCCGCCATGTGCCCAGTTACTCTCTACTAAGCTTCTCTGTCAATTTACATTCTACTTGGCCACGCTTTTGATACCTAAGAGATCACTTTAACATGACAATTTTATATGCATAATTTTCCTTTTAATTTCTATTGATTACTTTAGTTAAAATCAGAGATAGAATTACTTTGTGATTCCGGAAAATTTAGAATCAATTTGTTCATTGAAATCTATGGTTGGCTTCCTGTAACATTTTACTGAGTGGTATCAAATTATATATATATATTGTATATATATGAGAGAGATTGAGAAGCATGGAGCAATTCACTAAAACAACTTTAGCTAGCTGCATCTAATTGATAGCATTGCTGCATTGAGGATGACGAGGAGAAGCCTGCGGCAACAAAGCCTACTGTGGATAGAGACATTCGTCATTGCTGCTTTTCGATTATTGCCTCAGCTTACCGCTTGACTAGCACTTTCCCACTGACATCACTCTCCGTTTCTTTACTTAACTCCTCCCAATCTAGAGGTGTTATATATTCTGTAATCATAAATTGTAGACAAATTAAAATGCCCGAGTTACACACAGTTTTTTCTTTGCATCAAATAACTATTTTCCTTCTAGTTAAAGGTTAACGACAACTAACAGTAGTATCTGTAAATCGAGTTATAATATCAAAGAGATGCATTTGAATGCTATAAGAAACATTATAATCGTCAAGTTAGAATTAAATACAACAATTCAAACTATAGACAATTGAGAATAGACAAAAAAATCTAATTTGGTTTAGTTTTTGGTCCAATCGGACAACAATCCGAGGAGTGTTCATTGAAATTCCTCGGTGATGTGCCAAATTAATTGACGTGACACACACGCACAGGCACACACACACACAATGCCTTACTGCCAGCAACTTATTCTGCAGAATGTAGAGAATGAGTGTTGACTCGAGTTGGTCACGGCCAAAGCTGATGTGGTGTGAAGTGAGATTGAGGTCGGATTAAGACTGAAAGAGAGAAAGAGAGAGAGAGAGAGAGAGAGAGAGAGCAATGACGACGGAGCGTAACTCATGACTGGTCAGAATCGATTAGACCAGTTGTGTAATTAGAAAGTTTGCCTTGGTGCCAATTCAGTAGAACACTTGGTGTCAGGTCGCGCGTGCCAACGTGGCACCCACACTGACAGTTACATCGTTTGCTCATTAGAATAGCGATTGCAGACCGTGTCAGAGCGAAGCACTACAGTACTAATTTAATTGCTGCAGCCCACTCGATCCATGTTTCGTCTTGCTCACTTGCCATCTCTAAAAGAAAACTAAGGCCTTAGTAGCAGCACAAGTGCCAAACTTCTTTGTCTTCCAGTCAACTCAATACACCTCTGTCAGACTTGTTTGCCATTCTGGTATTTTTGACTCATTCAACTGTCTGTGATCAGGCTTAGTGCAAACAGAGTAGCGTGGCAAGCCTATGCTAGTGTGAGTGAAATGCCATCCGAGCATTGTGGGCATTGGCCGGATTGCTCTCACATCGCAACATTGTGTATGCAAAGACAAACGTTCATTTGATTTCAATTGGTTTTTTTGCTAAGAAACGTGGTGATTGCGGTATTCAGTAGCTACCAGAAGTGCTCGACGCTACCAAAAGTCCTTCTCAAATTTGAGGAAAAAGCGGACGGCACCGTCTAGTTTCAATTCAATTAGGTCACACCACGTCAAAGAATGTAAAGTAGATAAGTTTATTTCGAATCAACTCGTCGTAGTGAGGTTGTGTTGGCTCGAGTTATAGAAGGTTTAAAACACGCACCCTACACAATGCCTACTACATAGAAAGACCACGCGGCACGACACTGGTGCTGTACGTGCGAACGTGACTTGGGTCTAATTTGGACAATTTAATCTAACCGAATGCTAATCAGACGACGGCGATGACGACGTGCAAATGTGCTGCAGCCTGCCGGTCCGGTGACCATCTTGGTAATGTACGTGTGGCAGAAGAAAAACCGGTGAGCAGTCTCTCTCTCACTCACTCTCTTTCTCTCGCTCTCATTCTCTGGTGATGCGACTAGACCGGTGGCGCTCAGGTGCGTGAGTGCCATCGGCAACGAGCCTATTCGATGCTCGCGCCACCAGACAGCGCCCTGTGCCTAATTAGATTTGGTTTGCTCCTGTGCCACCACACTCACCGAAACAATGCAAATATTAGCGCAACTAATGTCCTACTGATAATCCAATCAATCTCTCGCGCTCTCTTTCGATTCTTTTTTATAATAACTTATTTCAACTTCCATCATACGAATTTATTTGCGATACAAAAATAATGTCACAAACAAAGATAGGTTTGATTTGAAGCGTGTGCATTTGACCGAAAGTAGCAATAAGTGAACATAAGGTTAACAAGCAGTTTTGAACTGCTAGAAAACGCGAGGTTTGAAAGTACGATGAATGGAGCGCCTTAACTCTTGGCATTCACCGCGTGCCTTATGCTTATTGAATCGGACACATTGAGGCAAACAGTGAACACGGAGAGTATCAGCAGAGATGCCGGTAACTTTGGCGGTGGTTGATAACTAGGACAAACTCATTGATCAAAATTTGAGAGAACACTCTTACCCTGAGAATCCATGATTTGATTTGATCAACTAGGCAACTAGCACAGTGATGAGAGTCACGATGAGTGCGATTAGACAGTTCACTAGACAAACGACGAGTTGGATGACAGTGCTGCTGGACTGAGTGATGTGACAAAGATGGTGGCGTGCAAGTAAGGCTTGGGAACAAACCGGGAGGAATGGGAGAAAGGGCAGAGTGATGGTGCTCTTGTAGACTACTCATATGGGTGGGTGCACTAGGGATGGGACTAGTTCTCGGCTCGGTTTGGGACATTTTTACCAATCAAACGGGCACATCAGTGATGATGACAGTGAAAGCGACTCATGCAAATAAGGACTGGTCGGATGGAGGTGATCAGCAGGACGATAAGGACAACGAAACATCACCAAGGTGAGCATTAAAAATGAACACTTGAAATCGACCGGCGACGTGAAAGAACAAGGCCGCAAGAAGTGGGGCGGTGACGGTGTCGTCACGACGTAGTGCAGGGTAAGACGAGCGCAGACCGAGTGGCGTCGTCACTGCCACCAATCCTCTCGCTTATACGCGGTCTCGGAACGATGGAACACAGCAGGGAACGGCCGGTCCTGCTAGGAGCACACCAACATGCTAGCGCTGCCAACCCCGCTGCCACTGCCAGGTGTTTCAGATAGGGATCGAGTCTGCGCCGAATAGCGGCGCGCCTACCCCTGGCCGCAGTCTATTTCCGTTTCCTTCCAATCCTAGGCTCAAAAGCATCAAGAACATTCAATGCATCTTAATCTTAAACACGAACATGCTCTATGCCCTACACAAATCTGAAAGGAAGATGCTACTTGCCAAGACAGCTATTGAGTCGGCCCAGTGTAGAAAGATACTGAAGCAGTGAGCGGACGTGGTCTGTTGGCACATGGCTTTGCTTTCAACTCGCTACCCCCAATACTCCTTGCGCGCGTGTTCTATTCACACGACAACCGTTTGCTTGATCTGTGGACTGGGTAAGGCACAGGAAACCATAACGCTTGTCCTCGCCTTAGGCTACTGTTCCAAATATAAGAGTCGGATTTGCATTGGGTGCGCTTATTGGAACACGGGCAGGGTAAAAAAGAGATATCCCATCCTGTCTGTTCGGTTGACCTCGAAACTATACCTCAGGATCGGGGCTGTTTGACCTAGGCACGGAAGCAGTCACACTTAGGTCGTTACGTCTGAGTAGGGGGAGAACGCGCGCGGCGCGTGCGGCAACAACAGATTGTGTGTGGCGCGGCTGGGCAGCACGTGTCTGCCTTGTCTTGTCTGGACAAAGACAGGACGAAGCTCGTGGAGCTCGGGTGAATGAATCGGCAGGGCAGTGTGCGCCAGCTGCGCGGCTTGGCGGCGCAAGAGCCCGAGTGGCAAGCACGCGCCAGCTGTTACCCACTGCTCGCACAGCTAGCTCACAGCTGCACGCGCAGACACTGTCCGCCACTACACTATGGTGCGTGCTCTTTTGGCCAGTGCCTTTGAGTCCAAAGGCACTGGGTAGCCCAACACTATGCCAAAAGCACAGAGCTCATGAAATGTAACTTCCAAAGGCACTGTCTAAAGACAACATTGTCAAAAGCAAACGAGTCCGAAGGCAATGTCGTTTCCGGTGCATCTACAGGAAAGCTTCGCATGGGGGCATGCGCCATTACATCACAAGATGCTACAAATGGAACGATGCGTATTTGGTCACCCATTGTTGAGTTGGTGAAGCCCAAGGCCGGCAAACGTCACTTTGATCGACTTGTTGAAAGTGTCAATGAACTGGCAGGCCAACCCAGTTGAAGTGAAGGGGCACGTTTGGAGGACCGGCGTAGGTCACCTCTGTCGACCTTAGCTACCTAACTTGATCTGAGAACGGTGACAGATGGCACTGACCGGTAGCCGACCCCAGCTTTGGACGAGTCATCATGCGAATAATCAGTAGTGGTGATAAGACAAGCATCCTAATAGTTGCATTCAATCAAGTTAGGATTTAACTGAGCCTACTACTATGTCTTTTGAAAATATAAAATTAAATGTCATTTTGATTTTTAACAACAATATCCTACATTTTAAGCTAATTTTCAAAATAATAATAAAAGTAAAAAATATCTATGCATCTAAAATTACAATATGACTACCATTATGTCACTTACGATTTGTGAGGCTTGCAGAGGCGTAGTTTAACGTGAGCTGTTGAATGGTCAAGCAACGGAGTACGACACGGGGTGAGTTTAATTTGTTTTGACTCTCACATAATGGCTTTAAAATGCTTCGCCTTGAACGATGCTAGTGGGGAGTACTTACCAGCCTTTATAATAGCACCATTCACTCCAATAGTGCCTGATGGCACGGACAAGCCTGTCGAGAGCTGGAACACACCAGACCGAGTCGGCCGTGGCTGTGCCACAGCTCGGGGCCAATGGCGCGCTCGTAGTGGCATCGCCTCGTCTGGAACCACTCGGCGTGAGCACCCTCAGAGAGGGAGGGAGTGAGAGAGAGAGAGAGAGAGAGAGAGAGAATGGGATAGCACGACTCTAGTTGCCGCCCGAAACACCGCGTGCGTGCGCTTTTTCGGGCGTCACGACCTCTGTGAAGCTCGCACACAATCTGTGAACAATGATGCTCGTACAAGCTGTGAACACGATCGCTTCGAATGCCACGTGTGCGATCATCAATTCCACAGTTTCATCTTACTTTCTCTTTGTTTTATTTTGTTCAAATTACAATATAACAATGCTTGTTAAATTCGGTCAAAAAGCATTGCATATAGTTTTATTTGGTTATTGGGGTTCCATTTGAACTAAATCCGTATAAGATGACATTTTAAAATGCAAAACGGCGTTTTTTAATATAAAAGAATTTTGGCTTGTGAAATAGGATTGTTTGTTCTGCATGTACACATATAATCTAGTTCTTAATATTGTCCTCAAAATTAAACTCCCAAGTAGTATTAGCGAAGATTTATTTATACCTATAAAGTGTAGTACACTTCCGGAGATGAGATTGTGTTATTGCCTTTCTTGTAGAGGGCAAATTTGAAGCTTTGGAATCAATTATGGAGAATTCTGCCAGTGCAAATTGAATTGAGGACATGTTCATTGGAATCGAAAGCTTACACTGACGGTACCTGACCTGACTTGGCAAGACTAATATTTGTTGACAGCAGTTAAGCAAGAACTTTAAAATGCGATTACTGGCTGGTTCCCAATGAAAGTGCTTGACCAGAAACCCAGAACCGGATCACCACTGCTCGTTCCTTTTTCACTCGTCTAAATTGATTTTCAATGTACCACTTGGTGAATTGAATTGCACGATTGGACGCAATCGTGGAGCAAAGAGTGTTAAAAAATTAAATTTTTAATAGAAGCCATTATTGTAGCACGGACAAGCTACGGGTAAGAGTAGGGTAGTTCTGCTTGGTGGGCCCTTGGTTTGCACTGCGCGCCAGTGGCTACTATGTGTCTCGGTCCTATTTCAATTTCTTCCATCTCATGTGAAGTGCACTTGTTTCGCTATCGTGCACACATCCCTGCTAGGTATTGCCTTTTGCTGTCTCGGCACAGGAGCCAAAATTAATTTAGCTGTAATGAATTCGCATTGCGCAGCCAAGCACATGGACAGCAGTGTTGCCTGGTGCTGCCTAGGCACTCACACTCTCAAGCTTTTGAAATAGGGATTGAATACATTCGAAATATTTTCACAATACGATTTTATGTATTATTTGGAATTAATCTATACCAATAAGAGTATAAACCATCAATCAGATCGATTAATATCGTTAAATAGCCTTTATGACTGATCTAACTTTTTGTAAATAAAGCTTGTGTAAAATAATAGTTGGTCAATTGATGATGTGATAATTTTAATTTATAATGAAAAGTCTATGCTAACTTAAAATTATTAAAGAAGGTATATCAGATAAGTTAAAGCATAGTTATGACTAGCCAAAAAAACAAAGCAAACTCACCTTGAAACAGCACAATTCTCAGCAAGTTCTGGAAAACCCGTGGATATTTCAACCCAAGATGACTGTTTAAAAAATAAATGGTTATTATAGAAGAAGATACTATTTTGACATAATGGGAGTATCTAATCATTGGTTCTTGGAATTTTATTCTTATTGGTATAGATTAATCCCAAATGATTCTTAGAATCTTATTTTAAAGATATATTAAATGAATTTGGTTTCTAGCCTAAAAACTTTGGAATGTGATAGCTAGTGGTTGTGTGGTGCGCCCAAACGCCACTAGCCGATTGGATAGTGGATCGACTATCGCCGCACCAAGCAGCCACTTTCTCGTTAGGGCTACCCACCCTCACTGGCAAATTAGCTCTTGGGACAAATATGGCTCATTTTTAAAAATGAAAATTTAATGCTTCGCTTACTTTCCAACCCTAGCCAACTCTACACTACCAGTCTTTGAATCGTTTATTATATTATTATTATTATTATTATTCTTGCAAACAGTTCTTTTCTTCTTCTATCTGTGAGCATAAAGAATTAAACTAATGATGATTGGAATTAGACAAAGATTAAAGTTTTACTCTGCCGGCCTAAGTGTGGTGGCGGTGGTGAAGGCTCGTTTAATTAAAGCTGCCACCGTGGTAGCGAGCATGGTTCTTCAATTTGGCACTTGGTTCTGGTGTGAACCAGTTCTGTCTCTGGTTTGGTTCTGCTGCTTTGCGTTTTACCTAGTCATCGAAGCTCGGTTCTTTGCCTGAATGAGAACTCACAAATAATTCTTGTTATGCATCACTGCGTTCAATTCTAATTTAGTTTTCCGAGTGAGTGTGGAAGCATCTCATCACAGTAAAGTCGTTCGGGTAGCAATGATTAAAATGTTTCGAACGATTCGCAGGCTGTGTGTATGAATGAGTGTATGTGTGTGTGAGATTGTCCACGTTATAACGTCTACAGTGCTTGAACCCCTTACAGAGTGTAGTCGGCTGAATCGAGGTCAGTGCATCGAATGGTGTTCTTCACTGCACTTCATTTGCACTTGGAGCTCATTGATGACTAACTTAGCGGCAAGTGAATTCCAGTAGCATACACCATTTTGGAAATCTAACCAAATTAATTGATTACGTTATAGGCCAATTAATTATTTAGCCTGCCTGTTAAGCCAGATCGCGCGATCGCGTTTTTACCACTGCCATAGCTGAATTATTGATTATTGACCTGACCCGATCAATCGCCTATCAGTAGTGATGACGATGGTGGATTTGGTGTTTGCACTTCGATGTTGGTTTTACCAAACGCAGTCATCTCTCTTTACCTAGTCCAATAAGTTTGCGTTTGCCTGCGATTCACACCACTCTAGACATCATCGCCTACTCGACGTCCAGTCATCTATGACATGAAAGTAATTAAACTTGGCACTAATTAAAATGGGTTTATTTGCTTGTATTGTGAATCTTTTGAAATACAAACAACCCGAGGAGAAAGTGATTGAAGAAGAGGACCAATGGTTCCAATGGCCAGCGATCTGTAAAGAGAGGGGATTAGCTGGCTCATTGGAGCATTGTTGCAGCGTGGTAAGCGAGGTGGGCGCATTCATTAGTGCCGGCCAACCTGCTTCGATCCCGTCTCGGTTCGAGCCCATTCCTCTTTGCCACTTGTTCCCAATCGATCTAGCCTCCTCTAAGCTTCTTAGCTATTTCGGCATCCAATTGCATTATATTAATTATAATTGCAATTCAAATAGTTGTTGCGGGCCAATTGGCAGACGGGTGCAAAGAGGCAAAGCAACGACCAGTGGGATCAGCTCTCTCGCTTTCCTAAGCGGTTTACTCAAAATCCCGTTTGAAATTAATAAAATCTATCTACCAAGTTGTTTCGCCATGTCAGAATGGAAATACAATATATGCGGGAAAAACAAACGAAGATATTCATTTTTACGTTGATTAAGACATTTTTATGTTGAGTTTCTATAGAACTATAGTTAACTCTAATAATTTGTTTCTAATTTATTATAGATCTATTTGAGACTTGCACAACTATTAGTGATGAAAAATTGTATAGGCAAAATTCATTATGTACTTTTGCAATTAAATTTTTGCATTTTAAGCTATATTTATTATTTTTGCACCACTTGTTAACTGTAGCTCGCAGTTACACAAGTTTGCGAAAGTTTACGAAAAACTCATTTTACTTGTGAACACTCATGTTTAATTATTATTAAATATAATACTTATTTGATTTAGTTTGATGGTTGACTTGTTCAACCAACAAACATGGTCGCAATCGGTGCTCTTTCTGGCTTGTACTCAATCTGTGCTTGTGGACCAAGTTTGCTTGCCGGCATTAAACTTTGCCATTGCTGGCAGCAAACATTTAGAAACTTAGCTGATATCTCATAAATGTCATTTGCAGACTCACACATACAGAGAGAGAGAGAGAGAGAGAGAGAGAGAGAGAGAGAGAGAGAGAGACTCGGGATGGCGCGCGTTTGTGTCAGTGGTTTGCTTGATTTGAGCGCGAGTTCTTTGAGCTTTGAGATCAAGTGTTGTGTGGAGTAGGATGGGCAGGCACAAACACACACACACACACACACATTTGGATGGTGCGGTGGAAGACTGGTGGTGTGAAGGGACAAGCAGACCATGTCGGTGACAAATGTGGCCTACTAGAAACACGATCATACATTGATTCTATCACCACCATCAGTGATGGAATCTGGATTCGAGTGAGTCAGCCCGACTTGGCTGTCCTCGAGAGCCACATTCAGGCTTTGTCATCAATCGATGCACGACACTGCCTCGTTCACCGAGTGCTTAATTAATTATAATTGGTTCGTGCTGCACTCTTGCCGAGAAATTCATTTCCCTCTAGTCCAAATCGACAATGCGCCGCTCCAATTGAATGCAAATGCCAAATTCTAGTTCAACTTGGCCCGAGGCTACAATTGCTCGGCATCTCGGATCTTGGTATTTCAAGTTTAAAATTTAATTACCACTCTAGAGTTGAAAGATGAATTGTCAATAAACATTTGTGTTTAAAATTGTTTAATTTAAATTCTTTTATGCTAACTTTGCGACAAAATGATTGAAGGGTAATTTTTTTAAAGTTTGTAGCAACTGGAATGATGCTGGCTGCCAGGCAATGCGTGATTCCCAGTTCAGAAGGCCTACACCACATAAAATATTCAAAAGACTTCTCTTTCAATTACTGGGTTCTAGCGAGAAGTTGTCTTCTTTACTCTTTTTAAACTTTATTAATCATATCAATATTTGGTTTCTATTTAGATATGTTTGAATTTTCGACTTTACTTTGTGCAACACATTGTATGCAGTCGAGCAAACACTTACTCTAATTACTTTTATAAATCTTTAAAGTACTTCAAACACTGCTAGACATAAATTGTATATAATTAAAAATTTACGTTTGTTTAATACAAAAATTTGATGCTAAATCAAGTCTAGTCACTTATAGCTAATAACTAATTTTATCACTTCTTTCTGTTTCATCGTACTTTGTCTTTGAGCACAAAGTTGACAGTAAAAACTTTTTACATTTTGTGACATAGTTTAGATACATCAGTCATATTATCAAATAGTATAGCAATTCAGCACATGCTCACAATCTAAACTTGGCTTGAACTATAGCAAATCATTTAAATGAATAACTGCTGACTCTGGCATTCTCTCTCTCTCTCTCTCTCTCTCTCTCTCTCACTCTCTCTCTTGAATTGGTAAAACTGAATTAAGGGCAGAAGGTGGCAGTGAGCTGGTCAGCACTCTTACACGGCGATTCACAACAGTCCTAATAACTGCCTATCTAACTCGGCAAACCAAGCGAACATCATATCCACAGCATTGTCGCTAAATCCTGAACGTTTATATTTGGAGGCTGCTTTTGTAGAAGCGCATTCTAGCAAAATAAAGTTGCCCAAAATGAGTTGGTAATGAATGGGCTTGGAGCACAATGTAGTTTTCTGCAACTAATTGCAAATCGACATATTTGCTGTTAGAGTGCTGAGTCTGTCCAATGGCCATTAGTTGGCCCAGTTGGCATCAATTACGCACAAATAGTGCACTGTGCATTGCTCGTGCTCTTCTGCTGGGCAAAGACTTTCCATGAGGCTTGTAAGACTGAAACAAAACCTTCTAAGATTTATAGAGCTTTAATTGAATCATCTAACGACAAGCTCTAACCTGTGATGGTGCATTATTTAAACAAACCAATGTCGTTGTGAAGTGCAGTAGACAGTAAAGCCTAGGCGCTACCACCGCCACCAAGCATCTCTCACCGAGTTGAGCCGGCCGGCACCGGTGTTCTCTTTCTACTGATCTCGTTGATGGGTCAATCGGCAGATAAATGGTAGGCCAAGCAAATTTATTACCAGCAAGGACAAAAATGGCTCAATGACAAAGTAAACGAATGGCAAGCAAAGTGTAATTGGGTTTTGTTGTTCTCTCTTCAGTAGCCAACTCGAGACAAGATGACAATCTGAGTCTACTCTCAACTAGTTCGTTTCAGCTTCTTCTAGTGGTTAGCGTGGGTCTGGTGGCAGGCTAATCAAGCACAAGACAAGACTTGGTCGATGATCGGTGCGGCGCGCGCCCAACTAGATTGGATCGCACTATTGTCACTGCCAGACTAATGTTGACACTTTGGAAATGACATCGAGTGCTTCATCGGTCGTCTGATCTTTGCTACTTTATTGGCCGCCTGCTCAAATGGGTCGTGAGCCAGCCATAAAACTGCAAATAATGTCCGAGAGCCGGGGAGGGAAGTGTGGCCTTTTGCATGCAGGCCCAGTCGTCCGAACAAGTAGCACTCGACATTACGACCCATTGTCGCGCAACAATAGCACCCAGCGCGTAATGGACATCGCTCCGGCTCAACTTACTCCCTTACTGCGCCCCGTCACCAATCAAGGTGATCATCACAGATGCTACTCCTCTTCTGTGCTACTCATTGCAACGATGCAACCCTATTGTTGCCATATGACGACTAATTAGTTGGAAGAGAGGGGTTTCAGAAGCTAAAGCGACTTGTCTTGCTTGGGACTGTCTCTCAATTGGACCGGCGTCTCGATTGTTTTGTCCAATGGCCTATTGCAAGTGGACCTAACTCTTTTGTGATGCGGCAGCGCGCTTTGAGATGGCAGTAATCAGCAGTGATCGGCTGCACAGATGTCTCCTGCTGCGAGTCGGTCACTTCCTCTGTTCAGTTGCCAATTAGACCACTATACGTCGACCGCTAAGGGGATCTATTTTGGGCTAGTGTTCGGGCACCCACTGATAACGAGTGTGCCACCAAGCGAGCCAACCAACGTTGGCGGTGAGCGCCTAACGGTGCCGATGACGGTGGTTGTCTTGTTATTCTTCTTAATTATGACAAGACCCAGCCGGAGCCATACAGAGCCACCGCTCGTCACCAATTGGTCAGAGGTAGCCGCTCATTCCACTTGCTCTACAGACCAGCTCATCCGTCGTGCATCGACCAAGCCACTGTTGGTAGATTAATATTGATTTACTTTGCTTCCATCCTCAACCTTCTGCCTTGGGATTGTCGCTTGTGCACCCAAACTCGACGAAAGCTAAACAATCTCGAGTAGATGTAAAAAATTGCTGCCGTAATAAAGTGAAGAATAAGAAGAGGCTAGATCGAGAGAGAGAGAGAGAGAGAGAGAGGAAGCGTGTGTGTGTGTGTGTGAGTGGGGAGATTGAGTCTTATCATGGAGAGGGAATTGTATTTGTTTGCTATTGAATCGGTGGCGCGGGCCGATGGTTCGTTATGTTGGTGAGCCTTTGTTAGCGGGCTGTGTTGTATCGTGCTCACCGACACGAGGGTTCCTCCACCAAGCTCGTCACCACTGCCCCTCGGTAGCTCCGTGTCTAGTTTAAATCAATTTTGGTGGCTAACAAAGGACAATAACTGTCCACAATGATGAGAAACTAAAATAGGAAGTAATTGAAAGATGGAAATAATTTTTGGTCAAATAAACAGAATAAAGAAATTAAAACTTTTCCAAGTGAATAGCGAAATGGTGCCCCTTTGCGGCTCGCTTGCCGGTCTTGCACCGTTGGCTGGGCCAACCTATGCTCATGCACGGCAAAGTTTGCCCATGGATGCTCCCACTCAAGTTAGAGTTAAGTTTAATTTGATTTGGCACACCCTACTGCCAACTGGCCCACCATCACAAATGGCGTAAATGGACTTGCGCTGACCGGCAGATAATTGAAGTAATTAATCGGGTCAAGCGTGAGCTGTGTCGCAAACCTGGCTCTTGCCGGACGATTAACAGTGAGACAGCCGCCTGATTGAATGAAACAAGAGCAAACTTCCTGCACTGCATCCTGGAATGTGACGTAATTGAATCCTATTCAAATAGATGCAGCAAAGCAAGCAACTTTGGCATTGAACAGAATTAGATTAGTGCTGTGATTTGATTTGTCCAGCACGCTGCACCAAAAAAGACCGATTGGCTCAGTGCCGAGTAGCACGTAACGTCACTGACACTGCAATGATCAATCGAGCTCCGGTGACTGCCAAACTCACTCTTCTCCTCACACTCAAAGTACAGGGCATAGTGCCGTCACATCTCTCCTTCAAACTAGCAGAAATTGAATTTTAAAATAAAAATCCAATTTGAAGCAAGTCGTTGCAATGGAGTAGCTGCCAAGGCAATCCTGCAATGCGAATCAGCCTGCTTGGCTTATATGACAATATGACAAATAGTTTGATATGGGATTTACACTACTAGCTTGATGGTTTGCCTTGTTGCATATCAGTAATCTATTAAGACACTGACAAACTAAGCAATGAGCAAAAATGTCAAATAGCTTGAGAGAACCTACAAGTCTCCAGAGATAAGCCCGCTTCGAAACAAGAAGCGTCTCAAAAGACAATACAATGATATTTTGTCGATACGGAAAGCAGCTTAGAGCTCAAACTTGTCCGGCGCTTGCTTGCATCTATTGAAAGCAATACATTTAACCTAATAAATTCTTAATATTTCCTCTAGATCCATCGCGTAATGAAATTAATTCCAATTATATTTTGTATAGGAATGCCAACTATAACCTTGGGATTGCATGCTGAATGATTCAAAGATGAGTGCTTTGTCTTGACCTAAAGTCACATGGGTACTATACCTGTAGGCATTTTTATTAGAATTTATAGTCATGTTTGCTTATCTTGATTAGTGATCACTAGTGCAAATCAAATTTGTTCCTTTTGAAAATCGATATATTTTTTCCTTACCAGATTAATCATTATTACAGGAATTTGATTAGGTATCGAGCGGTAGATGGTGGCATGAGAGATGACACAAAGCGAAAAAGCCCGTTTGCTTCAACTCGTCATGAGCACTACTCACGCTGTCTAGCAATGTCGCAATAAATGAGCTCCCTTCCATCGTGCTTATCACTCATTGCCACCGATTGATTAATAGAAGTGCTTAAAATTCTTTTCACTAAATTAACTTTGTACAAAAAAAACTCATTCCGATAATGTTTTTTATTTTTTTGTTAAACTCTCTCAGATAGATTTATCTAACTGAATAGCGATTGAATGTCAACTTGACCGGACGGCAAAGCTTTACACTTGCATATACTTAATGGGCATTTGTAAGACCAATGTGTAACCACTAGCGTGAGTTTTCAGCAAAAATCTGTCGGGAGATAAAATTTAAAATATTTTTTAGCAAAAATTTTAAAACTTACTTGGAATTCGGTGGAATGACAAGAGAGTTGCCGCTATCCAATGTAAACATTTTTTCGTCGGTTTCTACCTGAGCGTTTTTAGTCTTTTGGAATGGAGATAAGTAAAAAAATAACAAACACGTTTTGAACATACCAGCTGCCAAACAAATGTCTCGTAACGTTCGTTTTCAATCAAGTGTTTGAAGTCGCCTCCGTAGATACAGATTTTAGTGGCAAACTTGGACTGGTCAAAAAGAGCTTTGTGACCAAGTACAGTGATCTCCTCTTCATAACAGTGAATCCACTTGGAGAGACTAATTGGCTCAATTGTGCGAGTGCTTGTGTCGTCTTGAAACGGAGCTTCCACTAGCAGCGAGTCTGCAAAAGATCGAAGAAGAGAGAAGTCAGCAACAAACACGCAATTAGCTGTGGGCTTGAGCCAAGCGATTACTTGCAGACGGAACTCCAGTCCGATGCTCGTTCGAATCCAAAAACGCCTTGATGATGGGCGCTAATTGAGTGCCTAAGTCGGTGCAGTGAAACCAACGCTCGTAGAGAATCTGTTTGGTGCCCGGCACGTAGTAGCGTAGACCGTCAAGTTCGTCTGGAGCTCTTTCGCGTTCAATCACCAGCCCTTGAGAGATTGAGAAAGGGTAGTTTAGAACTGAGAAAGAGGGCTGCAGTACCATGGTCAATGGCAGATCACCGCACAAGATTCACATACCAATCGTGTCCTTCTTGCGTTGCGGCGAATGCGGGATGCGAGCGGGTAAAAGAAAAACTTCTCCTTCTCGGATCTCGATTGACTTAGGCACACCCCGCTCCATCACTTCCAAACACATGTCGCCTTTGAGCATGTAGAAGAACTGCTCGTCATTGTGGCAAAGTTAGTGATTATGCCAAGGGATGATTCACAAATCACGTGATGGAATAGAGGGGGTAGATAGGGGTGTAACGCCAATCATGAATATCTCATCGAGGGGGTAGGGAGGGGTTAATACAAGATCACGAGAGAATGTGTTTTTAAACAAAAATCAAAAATAATACAGAAATTATACGGAGAAAACTTAGAAAAATTTAGCCAATTAGCATATTTGAACCGAACCAAAATTCAAACGGTTTGGTGGATTCAACTTTTAGCCCACATGAGATTTGATGGGGGAGGAGGGTATATATTCAAAATCATGGTTTTCTCACAGATGGGGGTACCGGGGTATTAAAATTTCTTTATATCTCTCATGATTTGTGAATCTCCCTCAAGTGGATTACTTTGCACCTTACCTCTTCACCCTTTTCAATGTGGTAGTCGGTACGTTGATTTGGGCCTCCCACAAAGAAGACTTTCAGTTGTTGGTTATGCCTATAAAATCATGAAATATCAAGGTCATTCCAAACTAGTGTTTCAAACTTACATCATCTTATTACACACTGGAGGCACAAAAAATTCTTTGTTCTCCTTCAACCATTGTGGAACATTGATCGGTTCAATCGATTGACTCATTGTAATTGATGACTCTATTCTCCCGAATAAACTTTAGCACAAACTTTAAGTTGTTTGAAGACAAGAAAGTCGAGACATTTATTTAACACTTATGATAGGTCGCACTATATAAGATGACACTTGTCAACACGTCACAAATCGCATGATTTGATACAATCACGTTGATAATAAAAAGAAGCTTCTATAACCTTTGATCATGGAAATATTCAATATTATCTTGTTTCACGACATGATAACTGAAGAACTTGCTGCAAATTTTATACTTAGTTATGGTAGGCAATGACTCGCAATTGCCCATTGTATACTGTACTGGTGAATGGACTTGATGCACAATACAGTTGATGCCCTTATCAGGACAGAGTTGTTCAACTTGAAAGACTACTTGTACTGGCTTTGTGAGACTCGATTGCGCAACTCATTTCATGCTTCTTTCCTTGCTTTTTCTCGTGTTCTTTCAATGAATTTCCTCGCTTCGCCAATCATGTTTCCGTGCCACCAAGTCCACATGTACTATTATGATAGAATGATCAATAATTTTTTAAGGTTGCTAATTTAAAATGTACAGTCAGTCGACCGGTAACTTTTTTTTGTTTTTGTTTAATACTTTTGTATACTTTGATCAAGAATATATACAGAGTTTGATTGGTTAAAATTTTTCTACGAAACACCACCTTAAACCTTGACTTTAAGATATCTGTTTGTGTTAGATTGCAATCTTAATTATAAATGTAATCTTTCTATCAAATAAGATTAGTTTACATCATTTCTGAATTGTAGTTTCCACCATTGTTTGGCAGATAAAGAACGCATTTAAGTTTTAACTTCTAAGACTGCTGACATCGGCATTTGTCGCAATCGTGGTGTGAGGAGAATCGGTGCAGTGAGTAATACCGCAGCACTAATGGCACTGCTCTCTTCCTCCAAGCCACCCGCCGGAATGTCATCTATCTTTATCCCTTCTCACAGCACATGTATTTAACTCTATAGCAAGCATAAGAGCTAAGAATTTGATCCATTCTCGATTTGAGAACAATTATCATGTTTTGTTTGAAGACTTCTTATTGTGAATTAAATGAGATTCAAGTGAAGGATATCACAGAGAGAAGTGGAAAGAAAGAAGTGCAGCAACTCGGGTATATGTGTGCACCACTTGCTAAACCAACTAGTCAAGCACATAGTGAACTTGCCAACTTTTGTCGCCATTCTCCTAGTAGTATTATCATCATCGTTTTCTCATTTGCCGCCACAAGCGCGATTCGATGTGCTGCCAGAATCGACTGTGTCACATGTGGCATAGTGCGAGCTAGGTGGAAGAGGCTTTCCACACGGACAGAGTCGACCAGAGAGCATCGACTACGGGCTACGTTTACCAGCAACACCACCTTACGACCCGACTTTTTAGAGCAACTTTCACTAGTGTGTCCACAAGCTTGTGTCACTTTCGCCGGAAAGATTTAGCACTACCTCTCATCACTGCTGCTGATTAATCAAACTCCATCACTTTTGCCGTACAACTCAAGTTTGGCAGTGAGTGGCGCGATGAGTTATGTCTGTTGATGCCAAGATCAGCTTACATAATTCAAAACTGCCAAGCGAAGTGTTTTCCCGACAACACACTCATAATTGAGATACACTGATGTGATCAAATTACAAGTGAAGTGTAATTGGTGCGAGTTAAGAATGTGTCGTCATCTATCAGCCAGTTCAGGTCAACAGAACAAATAGGTGGCTACCAGAAGAAAGGGTCAGGTGGCACTAGTCTTCGCATCAAGTTTTGAGAACAAGGCACCAAAACTATTGGTTGCTTCACCGTGATTGTGTGAGTGCGTGGCCTCAGTAAGGTTGTGGCAAGGTGTTTGCGAGGCCATGTCTGCGAAGAGATGCTTGTGCCGAGTAGTTCTCGTCTTCTTTCTCCTACTAGTGGTCATTCCAGTCAGTTCGCTCTCCACCCTTCTCTACGTGCTTCTCGAACCACTTCAATCGTGTAATCTACTTACTCACTTGATGCAATATCTCTTCCGTTATCTGGTGCTAGCACCACTTCACTGTGCAGAAAAGATTGCTGGTCGAACCAGCACAAACTCTGAACCCTCAAGCCCAGGGCCAGTCTAGTGTGCTTTTGGCAGATCGCCGTGGTGACCCACTGAGCCAGTGCAACTATGTTGAAGGTAGTGCCTGCCATAGTGGAAACTTCGAGGTGAGTGCCGAGTGCAGACTGAGTCGTCTCATCTCCACATTGTCACGGTAGAAGAATTATTTTTAGTCTTTTACACATGCATGCAGAACAATGATTGAATCCAAATTTAATGGTGTATTAAATAAGTTTGTCTCCATCACATTGAATCGTCAACACTTTCTCCTTAGTTCTTTCACTAGATATCAGTGAACAATTTGTCAGAAAGAGCGCCCTTACTGCAGTTCTATTAATAGCATAGCTTGTTTTTCGCGCTAGTGTTCATCACTGATTCATCTGAATAGCGATAGATATCTAACACATAACATATGCTCAAATGAATAAGTTTTGATTAAAAATTTAATTAAAAGATATGTTAAAATCTTATCAGTATAATTTATACCAGACACAAATTCTTGGAAAAAATGGACATTTGGTCAAATGAGGAGATCAGAGAATGGTTTGAGTGATCTGAAGTGGTGTTTCGTTGTCAGGGACTTCGGCAACTCGTCAGCGGGTGTGGGGCCGTCGAGTGAGTCATCTCGGCGCAATCCATTCATCTACCACGTGCCCACCCCGACCAACTGCAGTTTGATGCACCATAATGCTCCTGCCACCCTCTCCTCACCCCTCACTCAGTGCGTATGGACCTTCTTCTGGTTGGCATTGTTGATTTTCTTGGCCTTTCCACTGGGGTGCATCGGTGGACAATGTTACGTCATCGTATCACCGCTCACAGTGTTCACCGAGAGCTGTTGCAAGACAGTGGTCGACCGTGTTGCCTCGTTGCTCCTGTGGACAATGCACCTGCCGTTGATCTGTACCCAAAATATGATCACGGCCAAGCCACTAATCACTATCTAGTCATATCACGACTAACCGTCACACACAGAGGGAGAGAAGCAGACGAACGTATAGAACAGCGGCAGACAGCGTGGCTGATACACTAATCACATATCGTCATTGACAATTGCGAATAGCTAGCACGGCACGCAAGTGCTTTATTTTCTCGGCCATTTACCAGCCCCACTGAATAACTGCTTGGAACTGTGCCAAGTTTCACTCAGATTGGACCAGCAATCGTATAATACAAACATCACAGTACAATAAATCGCCACCTCAGTTGGCCGTGCCGTCACCTTCTAATGGGTGAGACATTAGTTTTGGTTTCGCCGCACGGTTGCTTCGTAGTCGTTACTGTCGAGGTAGCGTGCAGTGCTGGCATCGAGGTCTACGTTACTCTCCACATTGTTATTATCGTCAAAGTCTTCCGATACACGAACATTGCGATACCCATCGACATCATTTAACTCGCGAGACTTGAACTTGGCTGTGATGCGCTTGTCGCCAGCTGACTTGGGAGTCAACAACAAAAATGCTACTGCCAGCTCTTTAGGTTTCACTGGTCTAGAATTTTTAAAAAGTACATTAGATATGTGTGGCAAAATAGTAATCATAAGTAAATTGTTACTTTTTCAACTTAAGCTCAACACGATTAGAGTAATCAGGACCTTCCACCGTAAAAACTCCTGGGTAAAATTGAAACAACAAAAATTATTGTAATTTTAGATAAAATTTTTGTCAAAACCTTTAGTAAGTGATTTTGGAAGTGGATTAATAAACGAAAGATGACAGGTAAAGGGCTGTCCAACAATGACGTCGCCTTCAATTTCGATTTCAATATCCGGAAGACGGAGTCGGAAATCATCCGCAATGTAGTACTGGATAAAAGTTTAAAAATGTGTAAAGAATGCAATGAAGTTTGATAAAATATTTTACTTGGAAATCGTTCTCGAGAACATTAGCCATAACCGAAATTGCAAATATTGATTGCGACGTTAAGTGGTGAGAATACTCGTCGTAAGAAACGCTTGTAGACACGACTTGCGCTGAGTGTATTGAATCATCAAATAAAATAATACAAATGAAACATTGAACACTTACATTTGCGTGGACCAATAGTCTTAATCATGTTCTCTTGCTTGACTACCGCTTTAGCCACGCCGTTGTAAGTAATGGATCTAATGGACATGACCACTTCTACTGTGTAGACTTTGTGGCTTTTGTTGGTAATTGAGAGTTGAACCTACAAATCATATCAATTTAATATATACCAAAAAACCGTTTTAAAAATTAACCTTAAAATTATCACCAATAAGATAATCTTCTGTGGGAATTAACTCAAAGCGAATATCTTCGAATTTTTCGTTGAGATAGTAACGCGAAAAGTGACTTTTAGTCATTCGAAGAGCCTTGACCATGCTTTCACGTTCCATCTGAGAGCTTTCTTTGTGTTTATAATTTGCGGTAACATCAACTCTTTTGTTTTTTAGAATTGCTTTAGTCACAATTTTTAAACCAATGCTGCAACACATCATGACAAGTTAGAGCAAGCCGTACATACCGAACTCGAATTACCTTTCCGGAGACTGAGTAATGAGTTTCAACGGCTTCTTGTCGTCCTTGTAGAGCCAGAACACTTCATCTGCGTTAACCTCGGCGTAAACAAAGAATCCATCAAATGGTTTTGCCACTTCACCAAATTTAACCGCCTCTACACTTGTTGGGCCAACTCGGTACAATCCATTCGAAGGCTCTTGAGGGGTGGCGTCTAAATGAACAGTGAGTCAGTGACTCTAGTTACTCTCTATATCACTCACCAATTACATTCCATCCATCATAAGCACCTGAAATGGATAGGTCAGGCCGCACCATCCAGACTTCGTCCCACGAATGAAAATTCCAGATGGAGTCTTTGTTGAGTTTTTCAATGGGGTCACCATTTTGGTCAAAAAATCTATCTACAGTGATGCTGTTGTTGGTGTCATGTGCCGACATGTAGTTGGTCACTACTCGACATGGAATTCCGAGGCATCGAGCCACTAAGATACAACACTTTAGCGATTGATTCACTTAGTAACTGTTGTCTACTTACATGTGCAAGTGACACCCGAGAAAACCCAGCACTGGCCATACTTGACAGGTTTCTTGTTCTTATAGAACTGTTGAAGGATAGCCTGACTGCCATGCCAATCAGTGGGAGCAGTGCCACCATGGAATTTCTCGTCCCAGTTGCCAACCACAATGCCCTTGTCATCCACACTGTTGACGATCGCAGCTATGTGACGGCTCACCTTAATAGGATCGCCCCTGCAAATATGATAGCTCCACATTTAATTCCAATTGTTCATTAAACTTTTCTTACCGGTAAGATGGCTTCAGTTGGCCTATGTGACCTAGCGCATATAAACATGCTTCAAGTACATTCTCTTCAAACTGTACATTGAAAGTGTTTTAGTTAACACAAATCTTTAATCTTTAACTCAATTATTTACTTGAGCAAAGTTCCAGTGGGTAGGCTTCATTTGGTCATGAGTACCTCTCCATATGATTCCTTGATCGTTTAAAACGTACTCTTCACGAGCAGTGCGATCCTTTAGAAAGACAGCGTCACCTGTTTGTCAATCATTAACATTTTAGTTAATAAAAGTTAAACATCAAATGTGCCGTTAGTTACTTCGATTCCATGGGTTGAAGAGTATAATGAAAGACTGTGGAATGGGATTGGAGAAAAAGGAGTCATCGACGCGTGTAGGTGACTTAGTGTCGATCACGAGTCGATACTCGCCGACGATGGCATCCGCTGCAGTGGTGATCTCCACTGTCACCGAGTGGTTCTCTGCAGACACAATCCGTGCACTCCATTTGCTCTCCGACACAATCGAATAGCGACGCGCGTTGCGCTCATCTAACACTGGCACTGTGATCTCTGTCTTATTGCTGTAAGTTGGATTGGTTTCATCTTAATTTAAAGTTAGATTCACTCGAGCATAAATTCCCATCAGAATACCTTTGACGATGAACACCAAACTTAACACGTCTTCACTGTACTTGAAACGCCGCTCAAACGTAACTCGAATTTCAAAAGCCTGACCACGGCGAACAATTAGTTTTGGATGGACTGGTCGCTTTGAAAGAAAATATTTGTCGGTTCGGTGCATTCGCACATTTTCTTCAATTAAAAAATTAACACTGTAAACGACAAGATCACCCGCAGCTGTTGGATTAAGATGAATCGTTAGTGTGAATATGCCTTGAATGGTCTAGTTGAGTAGTTACATGGTGTCTCAGCAGAGTAGCGTCCAGTAGCCCATCTAGAGCGAGGATCGCCGCGTTGTCGATTTGCCTTGAAACACAGTTGACAGTTGCCCATAGTAGCCGAATGGTCCTATGGTGTTAGACACAGTTTCAAGGGCTTAGGACAGATACGGATCAAGGCTGGCTCTAGTTAGGTTTCAGATAGAGATGGTACATGGGAGCAGGTGAGGAGCGCACGAGCGAATCGATGACAGTGTCCGTGACAGCGCGGTTATCCGCCTCACCGATCCAGTGCAATGGGCACCGTCTCAATTAGCCCACCACTGGCATCTCTTCGATTCGTGCGCTCGAGTCGAGCAGCAATGCACCTGTTGCCAGTGGCCATTGCCAGTCAAGCCGAGTCACTCCACATGGCAGGCAGAGTGGGCTTCATTTGCCACCGTTACTCGTTCCAGCAAATTAGCCCAAGTGGATCGCGTGGGACGCATCTCCACCAACACGGATGGTCACAAAAGGAACAACCACAAGAGCGAGAGTACCGCATTGGCGGCACTGGTCTACATGCCTGTTTATTCACACCTCCATTGCCCACTGCATCGTTGTCCTTACTCATCCACCACCATTGCCCATTGCGGGATCGATGTTCGCCTTGAAGAACTCCACAGGCATCGATTTTGCAACCAAAACACACACACTTTTGGTGTAGGTGCTTCATCATATGACAAATGTGTATTCAATTTACACCACACTTTTTTTCGTACATACAGCACAGTGGATGCTGCTTGGACATTTTTGGAATAAGGCAAATAAAGTAAAAAACGCTCTATTGCATTGTTGAAAGTGAAAACAATCATTCGCATGTTGCTTGACAAGTTCTTTAGTTGAAGATGTAATGTCAGAGTGCCTAGAGTGTCTATGTATGATCATTCTGGCTTGAACTATTTTCTTTCCATTATAATATTCTTTTATCTATTTCAGTTCAAGACTCTTTGAAATTAAAGTGGTTAAACTTGGAAAATAGAACAATTTCAACTTTAAACTTGAGTTACTGTTTTTACGTTAATTTAGTGTTGTTTAAATTTACCAGTCTAAATTCAAAAGTCTAAGTGGGCATAACTTGACGATCAATGTAATAAAATTTTACTGCTATAGCAGTTGAATGGAAAATAAGTTAAATTTTTCAACATTAAGCTACTTATTTAGCGAATTTAAGTCATAGTTTAAATTTAAGTAAAAAAAGTTGTACTGCATTTTGATGAAAAAACTATCATTTCTACTTTTCACATTGCAAGTTTAACCACTTTTATTTCTAAAAATGCAATTTATGCTTTAGTTTGTTTATATATATTAGCTTCAAACAATTATAATTCTTATAATTCATATATGTTTGAAATTCAACCTTGTACTGTCATTTTTATTGAAAATTACTGTCCATGAAATAAACTTAATTGCAATAACCAAATTGAGCACTTTTAATTGTTCTCAATACCCATTTTCAGAAAGTTTTGCTTAGTATTTAAAAATTCTATAATTAAGTCTTTGATAATAATTCATTTTATTTGTATGTAAAAATAAAAACCAAAGACAACAGTAGGTCTTGAATTCACGAAAATATCTAAAAGGAAAAAAATATAAGTTGGCATAATTCAATTTTTCGTTTCACAAAAACTACAATTTTGAAATATATGTAGTTCAGGAAAAAAGTTTTTCTATCATGATGTACTCAGGAGGATCCATTGATTGATCATCATTTTTTATTATAAAAAACTTGTAAATATAAGTAAACTTACATTTTTGCCGGAAAATTGAAAATTCTCGGAAAATTTAAATCTGAAAAATAATTAATTTTAAGTAATTGGTAATAAAAGAATTTAAATTATTATAGTTGAAAAATATTCAGACATCCAAGGAAGTGAAACTATCATAATCGTACTCAACATAATTCATTTAAAGTATCATCACATATATATATAATAATAAAGAAACAAATAAAAAATACTTACTCAAATTATGCAAATATCTGAATAGTTTCCGAAATCTGATAAACGATTGTTTCAAATTTTCTTCTTTGTAGCTAAAATCTCTGCGGATTAAAATATATAGATTTTTAATAATCACTTTAAAAAACAACAATTTTGTTTTATTGAAGTATGCAAAAAAATTTAGAAATCATTTTATTGACGGTATTTTTTTACTTATAAATAGCAGCAGTTGCTTATGATTTTCTTAAACAATCTGTTATTAAATTATATTATACATTGATAATAAAAAATAAGGATAGTAGAAATTCAAGCAAAGTTGAGCTCGAGTCCAAACAAGTCCATTGGCCATTGTTGAGGACTCGAGGGCACCCCTGAATTCAAGAAAATTATATCTTATTTAGTGGGCAAACATATTTTATAAAAATAAGAGCATATTAAAAATGTACTAACTATCAATAGCGGAAAATGGTTATTTGCTATTTTTTAAGTAAAATTTCCGTTGCAAAAATTAGATCCCAAGAAAATTCAGACATCCAAGGAAGTAAGGTACATCATTGCCAAAATCATCCTTAATAGTTACAGTCATCATCGTAGTAAAATGGAGTAAAGAAAAAAATAGTTATAGGAAAAGTTGCTTACATTGAATTATGTTGGAGAGAACGTGAGCCAAAAAAACGGAACCAGAAAGAGAAGAGGTTGTGAGCTGCAGGCTGCAGCGAGGTTTGGACAGAAATGACCTGTGAAGTATGCTTTGCGCAGACCTACTGCCTTCACCAACATGTGCTAGCCATGTGTGTTCAGAGATGTGATTTCACTCGTCACCTCATCTATGAAAGGAATCGCACACGTAAGGTAAACAACATACACACACACATAGCAGACAGACGACGGATTTGCCAACGTACGTTTCACATCTATGGCGTTTCGTTGTTTTGTTTGTGAGCAATGTTGCCAACATGCGGAGCTTTTCTTCTCTGATTCTGTTAATAAATCTATGCATCCTGTGATATTTGAAAGAAAAATAACGCTGATTTTGGTGATGTTTGCTGGAATGGTTTAGTGGAGAGCTTGTTCGACTAGTTGGTGCTTATCTCCTATATGGCCTATTCTTCCATTAAGTAACACGAGATACACACCGAATGTGATGAAGCAACTCAATTAACCCATACTCTTTCTATAGTATCATCTTGCACCAACACCACCAACTGCAACAGATTCAACAGTTCCGAACTGAAATGGGTTTTGAGCCACTAACAGTGTTGATTGAAGGCGTCTGGTCTTCCATTACTGGAGGGTGGCATTACGACAAGAAACAATCACATATCTCCAATTTATTTCATCTCTACGTATGGCTTATCTTTCTTTGTTGGCCTTTTATTACCTACCTCTTCTTCAATACCTTCTTGTCTTGGTTTCTTTATTGCACTTTTATTGGTGTGATATTTTTGATTATCAAATCGATTAATCAGTATTTTCATTATATTTTTGATTATGGAAAATGCATTAAAATTGAAGCCTCTCACCAACAACCCAGTCGTACGACAAACACAAAGAGTCCCAACTGTGAATCAGAAGAAAAGGATGCCCTTGAGATGGTGACCATATCCAACAACTTCAACTCGAATGATGGCACCAACATCTCGTGTACTAACGAGGACAAGTTAAGTAACTCCTTACTGAAGGATAGTTCCAAGGAATCCACTGTGAATCAACAAGATTTAAGTGAGATTGTGTCGACCACGATTGATTTGAAGGCAGACGTCCACTGCAATGACACTGATAGCTCATCAAGCATCAATCTTTCTCTCTTGTTCCGAGGCAACGAGGGCGAGAGTGCTTTCACTAGTCAAATGGGAAACGGTGTAAAGAAAGGCTCATTTGATATTGTTTCCAATTCCAACACTTCACTGTCTCACATTGCTTCAGTCTACACCAAAACCAACTTGTCCAACACTTCAATTGGTATGGTTGAGAATGTCAAGTACGGAACGCCGTGCAATTTTCGTCGTGCAAGAAGTGAGTTGGAGACTGTCAAACTCTCTGATAGGTACTCTAAACCCAAGTTAGTGCCACCCTCTCATCCAGTTAGCTTAGAGGTGATCAATTCACGAAATTATATCAGAACTGACGATGAAGCAGCCACTTTGGATACTAGTCGATTCAATCAAGACTCCGGTAACAAGCTCAATCGGTTGGATTTGAGACTAAGCAATAAAAGACGAGAAACGACACCACAAGCTGCTGGTGATGAAATGAGTGAAGAAGCAGAACTTAAGTTGAAAATGAATAAGATTGATGAAACCAGCGAGAAGACGGTGATTTGCAGTAGTACCTACATTAAGGACTGTGATTCCAGTGAAGATGGAGATGAAAGTGATGTGTCCCTTTACACAGCCGATTTGTCCAAATCTAAGAATATGCCCGCTCGTAAGCTCACCAAGCAACCATTACGCAAAACACGCTTTATCTCGCATCGGAAGCGGACAAGTTCCAAGTCATCGGGTAGTCGTGTAAGTCATAGCGAATGGCCACTGAAGAATCCCTACGAGCACGAGAATCATTCACGAGTCAAACCAAACAGTATTGTTTTGCTGAGCACCTCTGACGAAGAGGATATCGAGCCACGCAGCACTAACACGCGCCACGCCAAAAATCGATTTGAAACATTTGTTAGTTCAGACTCTTCTTCTTTTCTTCCATCTTCTTCTTCACTGTCTAGCTTGAGTAGTAAGAAAGATCAAAAGACTGACCCAATGGAAACTTTTTCATTAAATACTCCATCGACTTCTAGCGGAATTACCAACAGTAATCGTGGCTATTCTACTGACTCTAGAAGACTGTTAAAAAAGGCCCGAAATAGAGCTCGATACTATCAAGATAAAGGTACAACGAGGATCATCGAAGATGAGGAGCTTGCAAAAGACTTGATTGAGAGGCAAATAATGCTTGAGTATAACCATTTGCACTCGAACAGTAACTTTTGTGAGCTTCCCGACTCAGGTATCGCGCTTGAAGATAGCTACCAATCCAACGAGGCTAGAAACAGCATTGAAACTGAACTTATGCGATACTTGGTCAACACTCATTCAAGATCTAGCTCTATGCGTGAAGTTGGTTCTTCTAAGAACTCCATCGTTTGTCTGCCCAACTCGTCGATAATTCCAGAAATCTTGTCACTGCCAGGAACGCACCTGGCCTCTTCTCACGAAGACACCTCTGTTGGTGCAGTGCATGTCTTTCAAGATGAGCGTGGCAATTGGTATACCTACACCTTTGACGAAAACAGTACTGGCGTGGCACGAGGTCTCTTTTCTTTGAATCCTTTTCCGTCATCTAAAATTTCATGTGAACATGAAAAATTTCTTCCCAACGTACCAGGCTCATCTAGTTCAATTTTTTATCTTAATAATTGTCTTTCACCAATCGATCAGAGTACGGTGATTTGTAATAATGCTAACAACAGCTGTGGTCACATGTCATCTACTACCGAACCATTTGCCGATTTCGCCAAACTCGACTCAACTGCTACTACTACTGGTTCAGGCGTCGAGCAGTCGTCCCACATTCCAGGCAGTCTCGTAGCGCATAGTAAGTTGGACTATTTTGTATTTGGCATTCTTAATAGTGAATTTTTCTTATTCAGTTACCAACTCAAGCAGAGACAATCCTGGAGATTTTTTTCTTGATGTGCCTCTATCTACAGAATTTTTCTCAGCACTAACCAGCTCTCATCAAGTATCATATCAACAGCGACAACGCAAGTCAAAGCGAAAAAAGAGTTATTATTATCAAGTGAATTTGTTTAATCGACACGTGATTCGACTTGACACCGATCGACTTACATTGTTGGCCTTTCTCGATCGTAACATTTCTCTTTCCGAGATGTTTCTATCGATTATTCTTGCCATAATGGTCTCCATTTTTTCCGCCGTTTTGTTAACTAAGAATTTCTTCCATGATCTCTCTCTGTTTGTCTTTTGTGTTGTGGTGGCTAGTTCTCAATATACTCTGCTCAAGGTTTGTTACATTTAATTTGTGATTTATATAGTTATTAATTTCACTTGTCACTTATGATCAAACAGAGTGTGCAACCAGACGCAGCGTCCCCAACGCATGGCTTCAATCGGATCACAATTTACAGTAGACCAATTTACTTTTGCATTTTAAGTTCTTTACTCTTGTTGATGCACTCATATCTCAACTTGCCCATGGAAAATGCATTCTTTTTTGAGATATATGGCGTGAACATATTCGATCGAAGTCTTATATCTGCCATGTTCAGAGTAACGGAACTGTTGCTTTTATCTTTTCCGTTGCTTTTTACATTAGGAATGCTTCCTCAAATCAACACCTTTGTTATTTACGTATGCGAACAGTTTGATATTCATCTATTTGGCGGAACCGCTTCTACTATGGGCATCGTATCATCTGTCTACTCAATCACTAGAAGTATCTTAATTCTGTTGCTGCTATATCTACTAGCCAACCTTCTCAATATAAAGGAGACTAGCAAAGCTTCGTTTTCAGTATTCTGTGGCTTACTGGTAGCCATCTCATATCATTTAAGTCGTTGCCCAACTGATCCATCTCTTTATTGGAGCGTTGTTTGTTCGCTAGGTTGTCACATCAAAAATTATTTTCAAAGACTCATGGCTTCAATTAAGAAAGCTCCTTCTACCTTGCTTACTTCTCGAAAGGAGTCTAAGTCTTGCGAAGTTGATGACCCTCTTCCAGGCAAATTGCGCAAGGTGGCCGCAGCTCGTTTGGAGTCGGATTTGATCAGCTGCATTCTGATGGCAGTCACTGTGTTCAGTGTGCACGTGAGTTCTATCTTCAAACTGCAACCCATGATGAATTGCTACACTATGTGGCTGGCCATCTTCAACGGCTTTATGCTGCACTACGTACTGCCTCAGTGCCGCAAGCAACTGCCATGGCAGTGTTTCGCCAACCCTCTTCTCAAGCCACATGAATTTCGTATGTTTGAAGTGAAGGAACCGGTTCGAATCATGTGGTTTGAAAGGATGCACACGTGGATGCGTGTGATTGAGAAGAATGTCATCTTGCTCACCATGTTTCTCAGTTACATCACTACTGATTGTCCTCTCTTGATCAAGATCTATGGCAATCACTTTGGCATTTTCCTCCTAGTTCTCTGTGCATTCAAATGCATCCGAAGTACCTTTAATGACTCATCTAATAGTTACATTGTGATTCTTTTCACTTATTTATTCTTTACATTCGATTTTAAATTCTCAAACGGCAACGTTTTTATCTTGAACTATTTTATCATTTCGATAGTGTTTTATAAAGTAAGAAGAGTACTTTTTGTTTTGTCTGATATTGTAATATGTTGATTAATTTTTTTGCAGGTTGACGATTTGTTGTTAAAATTGCGATTTGTGATTACCTATGTTGCTCCATGGCAAATCACGTGGGGCTCTGCTTTCCATGCTTTTGCTCAACCTTTCAGTGTGCCTCGTAAGTAATGACACTATGTAAGGAAAGTGCTAACTACATATTCAAATTTCAGATTCAGCTATGTTGCTTGTTCAAATTCTTCTCTCGTCGTTGCTTTCTTCTCCGCTACAACCGTTACTTGGTAGTGCTATCTTCTTGACATCTTACGTTCGACCCATCAAGTTCTGGGAACGTGACTACAAGTAAGTTCACTTTTGATATACATCAAGAATTGAATCACTATTGATAACTTTTAACTACAGTACAAAACGCGTGGATCATTCGAACACGAGACTAGCTAGTCAACTTGACAAGACGCAAACTGGATCCGACGACAATAACCTTAACTCGATCTTTTATGAACACCTAAATCGTTCACTACAAGAAACGTTGTACGGAGATCTAGCTCTCGGTCGATGGGGCGATGTTCGCCAAGGCGACTGTTTTGTCATGGCTAGCGAAAACCTCAACTGTCTGGTTCACATCATTGAACTTGGCAATGGTTTTGTCACTTTCCAAATGCGCGGTCTCGAATTTCGAGGCACGTATTGTCAACAGCGCGAAGTAGAGGCCATTACTGAGAATGTTAGCGACGACGAAGGTTGTTGTTGCTGCGAGACCGGTAAGTGGCTATGGTTGCTCATCACCACTGGTAAAGCTTTCAACCTCTTTTCTAGGTCATTTCAAAGGATTTCTTTCAATCAATGCTGCCTTTAATCAGAGGTGGCTTTCGTGGGAAGTGACTCACACCAACTACGTGTTGGATGGCTACTCGATCTCAGAGAACACTGCCCTCACCATGTTGCAACCCTATGATCTCCGAAAAGGTCTCATCTCCTTTTGCATCAAGTCCATTATCTACTACTGTATTACTCACAAAAATCTTTCCAAATGGATTGAAAACGAGGAACTGCAGCATGCATTGAGTAATCTCAATGATATGTTTGTTGATCTTGACCCCACGTTTAATATCAATCTTGACGAGGACTATGACCAGATCTCCTCGGGTGTAACTCGACTAAGCTTTAAATTGGTCTTTTTGGATTGGATTAAGTTTTGCATGGCACAAGTGGTGGGAAATTCGTCAGATGTGGAGTTGATTCAGAAAAATGAAGAATACGTAGTGTCTCTCTGTTTGGGACTAAGCCTTGTATTTCGACGAGCACTGGGCACCGCTGCTCACCACAACGCTGCCTTGTTGAATGCTGACTTCTTCCTTCATGGCTACTACACACTTTTCAAGGGTGACTTTCGAATTCATTGCACTCGTGACGAGTGGATCTTTTTGGATATGGACTTTCTCAACCGAATCATTGCTCCTGCAATTCGTATGTCTTTGAAATTGCATCAAGATCAGTTTGTAAATTTCGAAGAACTCGAGAATTATCGAATACTGTTTGATGTAATTGGATTCTACGCCAAAACTCTGGTGATTTCCCACGAAGCCGACCCTGTTTGGCGCAAAGCTATTCTTACCAACGCGTCCTCACTGCTCACACTGAGACATGTGGTCGAGGATGGTAGCGATCATTTTAAAGTCATTATGCTCAATACCCGATTAATCAGTTTTCGAGTAATCAAGGTATTTATTTTTGTCGTTTTAAACTCATTAATTGATTGGTTGGATTCTGTATAGATCAATCGAGAATGCGTTCGTGGTTTGTGGGCTGGCCAACAGCAAGAACTTATTTTTATCAGGTATTTGATTACCAAACTTATCAACAGTTCCTTGATGTTTATTACGTATATATTTAGAAATCGCAATCCGGAGAGAGGCTCGATTCAGAACGCTAAGCAGGTGTTGCGCAACTTAATCAACTCATCGTGTGACCAGCCAATTGGTTATCCGATTTATGTCTCCCCGCTAACCACTTCGTTTGCTGAAACCAGCAACTCACTTCCCAGAATCATTGGTCATTCACTTAATTTCTCTATGTTTACAAACGCTATTGGTGGATTCTTTCAAAAGTGAGTACAGTCAATTATCCCAAACAATCGGTAACCACCACTTCTACTTTTGACGTAGAATTCGCAATAGATGTCGAGAAGTGTGCCAAAGTACTGTGCAAATTGATCATGCTTGTCACACCGTCAATACTAGTCGAGGGTCTCGATTGACCAAGAGTGATTCTAGTGACAAAGGTATTGGTAACACGGTATGATATAATCAAAACAATATTTATAACTCTATATATATTGCTCAAAGGTATTGACGATCTACACGGACCAAAGAATCCCTTTGTTTCCGTACACACACCTTTAAGCAATTTTCAGCAGTTTATGAAGTTAAAAGCCATGCAAGCCAAGAAAGAGGAAGAGATGGCGGTGCGCAATGCCACTCTAGTCAACTTGTCTGCCAACCGAAACATCGTAACCATGCTGGCCAACAATATGCAAGAACCACCCAGCGTTGGTGTGAGCCCCAACTTTCCCAAACCTGTAGCCGAAACCTCGTTTGTCAATGTGGAACAGTCTCGCTCAGTGATAGTGGAAAAAAGTATTGCTAATGCAAAAGGTGATGCGGTGTAAGGTTGTCAACTTGTGCCAAATGTTATTTCCTGTTATCCTATTGGCAATCATTTTTATTATACATTTTCTTCTAATATAATAAAAAACTATTCAAAAAAATAAATTCAATCGCTCATTGTTGTTTTTGAATGAGTGTTGCAAATCGCTGCGCCACAGTCAGGGAGGTATCGATGAAGCGGTCGACGCAGTTCTTGAGACAGTTCTCCGTACGCGAATCCAATTTCGATGATGGCTTATCCGTGACGCACTTGTCCCAACAAATATCATTCAAACTATTTATCTATTAATGAAAAAAGAGAAAATCAAGAAAACAAGTAAATTAGCACAACATAAACAAAAAACATCAAATGTTTACTTGAGATTGAAATTGAGCTTTCTTCTGCTCCATCATCAAAAACTCTTTAAGCTCTTTGTCGACACCAGAAGCGGTATCATCTGTCAACGAATCGAAAGACATGCTGAGTGAGTTGACGGGGAGGTGAGAATCAATCAAATTGTAAAGATCACAAGTGAACAACTTGCACACCACTTGTACTCGGCAACAAATGATGGCATTGCCTCAGATGCAGCTGAAAAACGTGATTTGATGTGACGTGTAAACAGGCTTTAAAAACTAACTAAAAAAATATTTTTACTTTGTTAATTATTTTTAATTTTAATTTTAATATTTTAAACGAGTATTACATTGTACTTTGTAAATTAAAATATTAAATTTTAAAACGTTTTAAATTTTACTATATAAAATACAAATTATGTATTATTATTATTTAAAAAATTGCATTGTACAAACTGGGTGCATTTATTATTGTATTGCATTAATTTAAATTGTGAAAAGATATATATATTAATTGTGAAAATATATTTGAAATTTGAAATAACTGATTTTGCACTCTCAAATGGACTCGAAATACGAATCATCCGTCTCAATGATATCTCGCATTCGTGGCTTCCAAGAATCATTACAACCCGAGATAATTGATCCCACAACAAGAGTATTGGCAATCAATTTGAAACAATGCGATCTTTTGGCTGTTAAGATTTATCTCTATAATCTAGTGTATCAAGCGGCCATTTTAGACCTTTCTCCTGACAATCATGATTCTAACGTGATTATCATTGACGGGCAGTTTTTATTCAAGGATTCCGAGTTTGCAAAATACGCCAATAAAGATCCAGTGGCGTCGAGTAAGGTTTGCATTAGTCGACCCTCGGATGAATCGGTGTATCTGATGCATCTGCATGAGCGCTTGCCGTGTAGCATGGCATTGAATTCTAACTTACGACTGGTTGTTCTCATTTCTCTTCCAATGGCATTATTTCCCGGCCTAATCGATCAGCTCAATACTTGCTTGTTTTCACTGTCAATCTCGACTCTAGTAGTGCTCGTTGCGGATCGCTTCTCTAAGCCACAATTGGACTTGTACCGACAGAAATCTATTTGCCAAACTATTATTTGCAAGCTAGACGCCGAGAGCAATCAAGAGGAGCCAAGGGAAAGCCACCTGAAATGCACCATTCCTCTTGCCATAGTTAAGAACGAGTCAACAGTCATTAAAAAATCAATACTTTTTTAAATCTTTATTTTTTCAATTTCATGTTTAAAAAAACTTTTGTACAGTAGAGATTATATGGAAATTTGGTAGTGTCTAATTGAGTTGAACAACTAAGATAAACATTTGACTATACAAAACCTAATTAAGCGGCAGAATTATTAAAACCTGTACTTTCACAATTGGAATGCACAAATTGAGTCTATGACAAAAAGAATAGGATCCGTGTGTCCACTTCCCAGTTGAGTCTACATTCTTCTAGATAATGATAATAATTTTACATGTATATGTTACAAGTATAAAAATGTAGTTTACAACCACTTTCGAAGTATAGAAAATAAAAAAAAATCACTTAAATTTGCTTCCTTTTGGAAAACAGGGTAGTAAGTCAGTAATAAGTTTAAACATCTAAAGTGTTGTTGAAAAATTCATAAGAACAAAGTAGAAAATGGAAATGAATCACAGTTTGATTTCTTTATTTTCTATCATGATCGATGAAACCTGTATAAATAAAAAAATAATTAAAAATGACCTAAATTAGTTAAATTAGAAAGCTAACCTCGTCATATGCTGGCTCTCTTCGTGAACCTCCATCTCGGAACCCTTAAATTCGTTGAGTTCCTTACGAATAGCAGCCTATCAAGGTTTCAGGAAAGAAGGTTATGTAAAACGTGATTCAAGGGAAATTGTCAATTACCTTGTCTTTAGGTGTGAGCCTTGTCCACGGTTTGTCAGCTCGGCGATCATAGTCATTGGCTTGCGTCACTTCGACATAGTCGTTAAACCTAATGATCTTGCGTTCTTTGAGTTCGTCAATGGTTGGGCGGAAACTTAGCTGTAATTTGATTCAATTAATTAAATTGACTTTAACTTTAAAAAACCGCTTTTACTTTTCGTATTAGAGTTTGCTTCTTTTTCTCTTTGTCTTGCCTGATTTCGTCTGGAGATTGCTGATGGAGAATATTCTTCATCTCGAGCTCTTCAGCGGTAGGTCGCAAGCTAAGCCGACGGTTAAGTTTGGTTCCAATTGCTTCTCTACAATCCTGTCTTTCATCTTCACTCATCGCGGGAATGATGTTTTTGTCTATCAATTCTTGTTTATTGGGCCTCTGAGCTAGTTTGAGCTGGAGCGATTCCTTTCGAGCCAACTTAGCTGTCATTTTTCCTAGAACCCAGTGAAAAGTTATAGAATTTAATCAAGTATAATTCATCTTATCAGTTCAAACCTTCTTCATCGTCTCCATAGTAGTCCTTCCAATTAACAGAGCTATCACTGCTATCACTAATGTCACTACCGATGCTCACTGATTTCATTTCAGGACTAGTTAAGGTGATAGAAGGCATCACATGTAGCTTGGCTACGTGCAATTTAGCTTCACCGGTATAGTTGTTGCTTTGATTATTCGCTGATCCCAATGTGTTGCCATTGAACTGACGAATCTTGGACATTACAGATCTACAATCAAAACCTAACCGTTAGTAATGCTTCAACTAGATCAATACTTACCCATTGACAATATTGGCACTGAAACCACCCCTTGAGTCGGCAGCAGCAGCAGTGGTCCCTGAATTTTCGCTTGGCACGTTGTTAACAACCTTTGGTTTTTTAAGAGCACTCTTCTTAGGAATTGCAGAAAGTTGAGGTTCTTTAGCGAGAACTTCTTCGACCAAGGGGGAACTCCATTCATCGTACTCGTATGGATAATACTCATCGTAGGTATATCCATCGCCGTTTTGGTAGCTCCCCATGACAAGTTCGTTGATCTGAGCAATAAGAGATTTGACATCGCCGCCATTCTCTCCATTATCACTACTTTCGACATTTAAATGTGCTTCTGGTCCTGATTGCTCCGAAAGTTCCTCCTCAACATCTGCAGCTTGAAGAACCGAGATAATTGCATCACTGAACATTCTAGGAGGAGGAATGGGGCCAATGTCTTCCGCAATATTCGAAAAGGAAATATTAGACACACTAATGGGTGATACAGATTCTGGAATCTCTTTGATATTAATCATTCTAGGTTTTTCATAAAACTTAGAGCTATTAGTAGAAGCTGTCAAGGATATAGTTGTCGCAGCAGATACAATAGTGGGCTTGGTTAGATAGGTGGTGGAGATCACTAGAAAGCCCTTTGGGTAAGCATTGGCATACATTGGCAATCAGTAAACCATTCATACCTTTTTCAACCTTAAATTGATCCGAATGTTTGGTGAACTCATTTGTGTTGCTTACTGCAAGACTTGTAGAGTCGGCACCTTCGGTTTTGTGACCATTAGCTGCATTGTCATTCTTGGCCAACTCGTTACTTTGCCGTCGGTTTAGAATTGACAACAACTGTTGAGTATGTTCAGGGTTTTTGGAAAGTGCCACCAATGGCGTGGCGACTGCGCCTTTCAAGTGTGATATCGCACTAACCGGTTGCGATTCCTCTTGGCTGGCTTCATTCTCACACACATCATTCTTTGGAATAGTATTTGTATTGCAGTCATCTGTTCAAGTATCATAAAAATCAATTATTACCCTAATATCCTACAGCACTAGTTTCATGCGCAAAGCTTTCAAAGAAAAATGAAGCAATAAGCATATTTTAAACGGAAACAAGCCCGATTCAGATCGCTCAGCGGTTAAAGCTCAAGCAAGAACTCGATGGAGCAGGGATATACCTAGTTGGTGTAATTGACACGACTGGCACTGGATCTGCTTCACCCTATAAGTGACTCTCCCGTCTGGTTGCTTATATCTTTTGGATAGATTTACAAATTGACTTCTGTGTTTCACAACTGAATAGACAGAAAGTTCGTTAGTAAATAGAACGAAAGTATAATTAAGTTAAATTAAATAAAAGAATCGGGCAAGTCAAATAAGTCTTCTTTAAGTGGAAAACGTTTAAAGCAATTGTGAGCCTACCTTTGTGAGGTTTCTCTGCTTTTTGTTTTCTTTTCCATTTCCAAGGCTTGAAGAGTCGAGTTAGGGAAATGAGTTTGCGTCTGGCTGAAGAGGTCTTAGTGGTTAAAGCAACGTGACGTGGGTCGGTTCCATTGGTGAGCGGCACTGGGCTATCTTCGCTCGACTCAACCACTCGGCCTTTGCCATTCATGTTGTTGTTGTCACTGGAGATGGTAGGTGTGGCACTGTTGGCACCACTCGCTCCATGCTCACTCGACCTAATCGACTTTTTCTCTTCCGATGCTTCACCACTCTCCGATAAGGTCACCGTGAAGATCGTGTTGTCGGTCACTGCAGGTGAAACCACCATGGCTGACTGCAATTGTTTCTTTTTGCGTTTATGGAAACTCATCTCAGTGACAACAAAAATATTTTTCTAAAAATTACCATACTATAAAAGCTGCCGACCAAAGTATTCAATTTTCATGGCCACACTTTGGCTATCAAAACAGACGTGATGATAGGTTTTGTTTTAGTGAAAGTAAGGCAACTTTGATAAAATGGCAACCGATGGGTAATCTCTTGCAGAAAGCATCGTTTCAGCCAGACCAAGGCGATTTAATAGCAAGAAACAAGAAAAAAGGCACTGATACGGTGGTGATTGGCTATCACTCCTACCGGTCAGTCAACGATGAATTGCATTCAACATGAAATTCCTAAACGCAGATATATCGATGCATTTTAGCTGATAAATTGTTGCCACAAACAAAACATATTTACTCGACAAAAATGATAATAATATATGACTGTGTCATGTGATAAAGCATGAGCGCTAGAAAGTGAGCAGTAGAACATTTGAGTTGAACCACAAAAGCATCATTTGGGAAGATCAATTCAGCTCGATAATTTGCGATGAAAGATGATTGGAGAAATATTTGCTAGGCTAGTGATTAGACGAGGTGGGATAAGATGTTTTTCAAAGCAAATGTAAATCTATCATCGAGCAAAAGTGACGCACAAATAGTGTTGCCGGTAGCTTGGCAGACAAACTGTTGGCGCTTTGAACATCACATAGCACATGGGCACCACACAGACGGTTCCTCCGAGCAAGCAAGAGGTAATGTTTACATATCTCCACTTTCCAAGTAACATGATCAGTGCACTATCCAATCCAACCGAGTGAAATGTGTGAGTTGAACAGTGTCACCAAATGATTGTTGCTTTCGCTTAGTGGATCACTTCTGGGAAATCAAAGTAGATAGATTTAGACTAGGTGTAATTGAGTGTTAACACGATTCGTCCATTCTCATGTTCGACATTGGGCGAAAACCAGCGCATGCTGGCAGCAATCGACAATCGTTGTCAGCTGTCTCCCACGCTCTTCGGACGGTCACATTTGATCAGCTTGCATAGGCCACCAGGAGTTGAGGATTATTCATAGAAGCATGAAACGCATTACACCATGGTGCTATTTCAAATGTGTCCACAGAATTAATCTGCGAAAAATGTGACGCGCGATTGTTTCAGTGAAAAAATGCAAACAAGAGAACTAGTCAATTGGTGAAAACAGTGAATGCAATGTATGCGGTTGGGCGCAACTCGCCGACAGCAGCCTCAAGAGAAAGAAAGTGGGGGGTGATGGCATAGTGGCACTGGCAAGGGTAGCCAAGGCGGTATCAGGTGGGCACTGAGCCTGTGCCACTACACACTTGTCCGTGTTTTTTTCACCGCCCACCAAACTAGGCGCGCGCCACTGGTGTGGTTTTGGTGGTAATCGCCGCGTGACCAGCCTATGCCCGCAGCTAGCTCACATGGTCACGGACTCTGCTTTGGCCTACCACCAGTGATCTTCACTATCACCACTCTTGACAAGATGTACTCGGCAAGGCTTGAGGATGCTTCAGATCTTGTTCTTTCACTGTCATCCAACTTGTTATTCGTTGCCTGAGAAATCTTTTCTATCTTGTCATGTTTTGACTTTCGGAAATATTTTCACCTTTGCATCAACTTCATAAACATCTTCCATACATGTGTGTTGGTGTATATTTTGATCTGTTGGGCAATACTTCATAATTTTCCACTTGGATGGAATTTTATTTGTTATCTTTCATAATCACCATTGTCTTGTAAGTCTTTTATTGTGGGTATATATTTGTAGAGAAATGACGCAACATTTTCAGCAAGGAATGAGGTAAATTCTTGATGCGTAGTGGATCATGTTTGGTCAAGAGCAAATGGCGAGGAGTGCTTCGTCACCCATGTTCACTAGCTACACCGAGTGCATTCGTGGACTTGACGGCTTCTATGGCCAGGGTATGTGCTTTTGCCATTGGAAAACTCCTGATCTTGTAATTGTCATTGCAGTGAAGCGGCAAATTCTACGCTTTCAATCCCCCTCTACTGGGCTCTTTCCGTCTATGTCTCACGATCAATCGGAGGGTATGATTCGTGATTCAATCTACTGCAGTGTGGCCATCTGGAGTTTGTACCAAGCTTACATCCGACGTGTGGACGATGACCATGGAAAAGCTTATGAGTTGGGGCAAAGTACGGTGAAATGCATGCGAGGCATTCTATTTGCTTGGATGCGTCAGAGCAAAGAGGTGGAAAATTTTAAGGGAAACCAATGTCCAAAGCACGCACTTGCCTCTAAAGTGAATCTGAACACCAGTTTACCGCTTGGTAACGATGCCGATTATGGTCACCTTCAACTGGACGTGGTTTCTCTTTATCTACTCTTCTTGGTACAAATGATTAACTCGGGTTTGCAGATCATCTACACTATGGATGAGGTGCAATTTGTACAGAATTTGGTGTATTACGTTGAGCGCACATATCGCACACCCGATTTTGGGATGTGGGAAAGGGGATCAGTGTATAACGACGGCACACCTGAGATCCATGCCTCCTCGATTGGAATGGCTAAGTCAGCTCTTGAGTCAATCAACGGTTGTAACCTCTTTGGCGAGAAGGGAGCTTCATGGAGCGTGATCCATGTTGATATCGATGCTCACTCCCGCAATCGCAACACATTCGAGACTCTATTGCCGCGAGAATCAAGTTCCAAGAATACTGATGCCGGTAGGTTTTGGCTAGAATTTCAAGCAAGTTTTGAACTAATTGTTTTGCAGCTCTTCTTCCAACTATTAGCTGGCCTTGCTTTGCTACTCATGACACGGCTCTCTACAACACCACCAAAGAGAGGATCATCAACACCCTCAAAACTCCATATGGATTTAAGCGTTTTCTCCGAGACGGCCACGGCACTACAATCGAATTAAATTGTAAGTTAATTTTACTGCAAAATTTTTATCGCAATTACTCATCTTTATGATATATGTAACTTTCAGCAAAATTTTACACTTATGGAGAAACGAAGAATTTTGAAAATATTGAATGTGCTTGGCCCATATTTTGTTGTTTTCTTCTAATCGATGCTATTTTCAAGAATGACGAGCAACAGTTGGCTGATTATAAAGAGATGCTTTTTGGAAAGCTTTTGATGAAAGAGCCAAATTATGGAGACTATATTATTCCTAAATATTATTATGTAATAGCAATAATAGTTAAATTTTGCAATTGACTTGAAATGTTTTATGATAGATACCTCAAGAGTACATTGAATTGGAACGGACAAATCCAAACTCGGCGCCACGTTTTTCCAATCTGGACGGCAACAGCTATTCGTCCCTCTATCCCATGGGACAATCCGTGCTTCTCATTGCTCAACTCCTGATGGGTGGCTTTCTGCATATTGACGAGATCGATCCAATTCGTCGATACACCCCAAGCTATGAGCGCAATCGCAAAGCCCTCGGTCGCTCCTCGGTCTTCCAGGTATTTCATATTTGTCCATTTGGCGTCATTATCAATGTCAATGTTCTTGTCACTCGTACTTCCAAAGGGCAAACTTTACGTAAGTGAATGTGTCATTGCATGCTAGCCATGTTGGCCTTTGGCGGATAATCAACTTGGGCTTGTTTGCAGGGAACAGCTGCAGACCTTGTGGTGCAAGTTGTTCTCATCGCCGAATCGATTCGACTTAAGGCTATGATGGTGAGTATATGAGAATTATTTCGATTTACTAATCCAAAGTTTACTCGATTCTATCAGGCCACATACGGCATTCAGACACAAACACCTATTGAAGTGGAACCTGTTCAAATATGGCCTCCTTCTCAGCTAGTCAAGATATATGAATATCTTGGTGTAAACTCCAAGTTAGGTCTAAAGGGTCGTCCACCTCGTCCGATTGGCTCTCTTGGCACTAGCAAGCTATATCGCATTCTTGGCCAAACTGTCCTTTGTTATCCATTGATCTTTGAAAATTCGGATTTTTACCTTTCACACGACATGGCACTTTTGATTGATGATATTCAGAATGAATTGAATTTTGTGGGCAAATACTGGCGAATGAGTGGACGACCCACTGTATGCATCATTTTACGCGAGGAAAATCTGCGTGATGTCAACTTTAAGGTGATGCTTGATTTGTTGGTTGAGTTCAAAAAGGGTTATCTCAAATCGACTGGCTTGAAGATTAAAATTGGTCGATTGCAAAATTTAATCAGTTCTTCTTGTTTCGAACATTTAGACTTTTTTCATCAGTTTCCCGAGGAAGAATTGCCAGAGTTGCAATCGTTTAAGCAACTTGAACACGCTTACGAGCTAGGCTACCAATCGCTAACAAACATCTCTAAAACTGCTCTTTACAATGAATTGATGGAAATAGATTACAAGGTGTTCGAGACCCGTCCGACTTACCCGGACATAATCGAGGCGTTAAAAATCTGCACTACTCTTTCCGGACAGAGTCAACTACTTTGGATTTTGCTTAAACGAGAAGGTTTAAACTTTTCTCTTCCTTTCGGTTGTACAGTACGCGAGCACATCGAGAAAATTTCACGTCAAGCAGGTGCCTTACGCTACTGGTCTGTTGTTCGATTTTGTAGTTCTATTTTGAAGAAACTTGTCGACTCGATCTCGCCTAGCATAACTTCGATTCTAGTGAACGCCAAGCAGATCACCATTGGCACTGGCTATCACGAGGTTCTGATTGATCATCCACGAACACCAAATGAGATCCACCACTTAATCTACAGCAGTGGCCAGGATGTCTACGAATCTGTTCTCCAGCAAGAGATTATTATCTACGCGGGTCACTTGATATCAACTTTGCCACATCTTTTTGACGGCATTTTTAAGATTCGCATTGGCTCGGGTCTAATGCAGGCAATGAAGTTTTATTTGGCGTACCAACAGGATAGCTCGGGTCAGCAGACTCAAATTGAGTCACTTTCACCAAACGACCTTCGCCGATTGTTGTACCGTGTGCTCACCGATGACAAGGTCACTCCACACCAGAAGCGACAGATTGACGGCTCACTTGGTCGCTTTCCGAAGCACTTCAGTGACAAGGTGTGGGACATACTTCAACGCACCCGCATTGGCATCTCGGTGGGCAGCTACAAACTCTCTTCACAACTCATTCTCACACAGATGACCCAGCATGACCTTAAGTTTATTATGGAAGTGGAAAATTTTATTCTCCAGATTCCTTCTCCGGAATACAGACAGATTCTTGTCGAGGTAAAAACCAGTTGTCGCATTTTTTTCCAGTTTACCTTTTTCTAACTTGTATGTGTTATAGCTTATTATGGTGATTCATGTTATCTTGGAACGTAATCCGGAATTCATTTTTAGCGTCAACGAAACAGTTGATCTTGACAAAGTAAGTTTGAGTTGTTCTGTCGTGATTTTATGGGTTCATTAATTATTCTTATTATTTTTAGTTGGTCGAGAGAGCTTTGCGACAATACAAAAAAGATAAAGATCCACAGAGTGCCATCATTCTTTTTTATGCGGAAAGCAAAAGTGAAACCTCGGCTCATTTTGCTCGTGCAGTGTTAGACACTTTACTCCAATACCCACCTTACGAGTGCAAAGTTAACTGAATGTGACTTATCAAATACTCATCAACTAGACTGTGTTTTCTATATATACTCACTTATTTGTTTATTAAATTGTTTATTCTGATTTTAAAGATAATTGCTCTAATTGGATCAATTTGCAAGTTTATGGAGAATTATCAATGTTTAGAATAGGTCTTAAAACGACTCAGCTGGAATCAACTTCCGAGAAAGGAACTAAAGATTAGACTTGATTAGACTCGACAAGACAAAACTGCTATTATTATTTTAGGTTTTCGTTCACTTAAAGGTACAACCGTGAAAATGTGTGAAATTTACGAATGGTAAAATGTATGAAAAATGCAAGTGTGTATGGCATTAGAAAGTAGAAGTCACCTGTTTCAAAGCGTGTGACAGTCTGGTGGTTATATAGCTATACTAGTGCAATGAAAAGGTGTCGGTATCGCGGTGCCGTGCCAACATCGAAGCGATGCTTTCTTTGTTTATCCCTAATTACGACAACTGTGCCCGCTCGCCATTCACTACTGCTACCTCGAGTACGCCATGCGACACTGCTAGATTGCTTCATGGACACTGAAGGCGAGCACTCAAACCAATAGCTAGTATGAAGGAAAGTTAGCGCTGTACAGATACGTATCGCTCTATAGTGGCAAAATGGTGGTGTGCGCGTGCCTCGATTGCTCGGTGTCTGTGTGCCTTCTGCTTTGGCTCGACCATTGCGCGCAGCATTAGCCTCCAAAATGGAAAGCAAAAACAACAGACACACTGAGAGGAGAGCGAAAGTGAGGATCTGAGCAGCATCACTCGAGTCTACTAGGGTGGCATTACAGTAGACGACTGACGGTTCAGTGCGCCACTTACCGCTAACAGCCCTTTTGCCCCCTTGCAACCACCGATCCGCAATTGCAAGTGTTGTACCGAGTAGCGCCCAGAAGTGTTTGAATGCTGTGGGGTGGCTCAGTACCTTCCGCATTTGACCACTAACCCACTCTTGTAGAGCTCTACCCATTCCTCCCCTTCTGCGGTAGTGGTTGTGGAAAGTTTTATTGGATTTTCTTCATTAAATTTCCTCTGTACAGAGGATAATCAAGTGAGCCTTAAGTCGTCAGTAAAGATAGCCAAGCAGTGTGACTGTGGTCTACTGACTGACTAGACGATCTCGTGCCTCCCTCAATAGTTACCTTAAGCTACATCGAGTCTATCTCGGTCCTATCTCCAGCTGTTATCGTCAAACTCTGTTGCTTGTTGTTGTCTTCGTACTCGGCATCAAAATGGTAGCACACGCCACTGATTTGATAAACTTTCTGCTAATCGTCTCTATCCTTTGCAGGGTAACGAAGCATCCTTGCCAATGGAAATGTGTTCCAACTGTACGTATGATCTATTTAGTTTGATTGCAGTCTTAACAATCCAAATTCTCTTTGCAGTTGATGCCGATGAAATCAAAAGGCTCGGCAAACGATTCCGCAAGCTGGACTTAGACAACTCTGGCTCGCTTAGTATAGACGAGTTCATGTCACTTCCAGAGCTTCAGCAAAATCCTCTTGTGCAGCGTGTGATCGATATATTCGACACTGATCGCAATGGCGAAGTTGACTTTAAAGGTTCGACTATTCAACTTCTACAGGGTGATGACTCACTATTACTTTACAGAGTTCATTCAAGGCGTCTCACAGTTCAGTGTGAAAGGAGACAAAGAGTCCAAGTTAAGGTGTAAGTAGTGATGGATTATCAATTGGAACCGAATAATGATTGAATAATACTATTAAGTCGCATTCCGAATCTACGACATGGACAATGACGGTTACATCTCCAATGGTGAACTGTTTCAAGTGCTGAAAATGATGGTAGGCAATAATCTGAAGGATACCCAGCTGCAGCAGATTGTCGACAAGACCATTCTCTTTGCTGACAAGGATGAGGATGGCAAAATCTCATTTGAGGAGTTCTGCAATGTAAACATGTCTTGGTGTTGGTGTTTCTCTGTGCTAACCACTGATTGGTGCTTGCAGGTTGTGGGCAACACTGACATCCACAAGAAGATGGTGGTTGACGTTTAGACTCTCTTTCACCCCTTGTCTTCACTCAATCACTAAGCATTTTCTCTTTTTCTCTATCAATCAACGCAATAGTTTTTGTTATATATTGGTTTCATTGTAATTCTTACATCACGATAATTGCCTAGCCAGCAGTGTTCTTCTCTTAGATACCAGTCATTGATTTGTTCTGCTTAAATCTACCTTATTTATTATGTACTTTCTGCTTAACATTGCAATTGAGGTTGGCCCACTCACAGAAAAGCCAAAGTTATCAATTATTAAAAGTCTTCTCTATAGAACAATAGAGCTCCAGATGTGGCATCATTTTCTCTATCTTCAATATTTTTGGTCTGACAGTATTAATACAAAACTAGTTGTTGCGTGTTTTTGCTAAACATCACTATGTAAGCATTGCCCAAAATGTAATTTAGGAGATTCTAAAAAATTGTTTACTATCTTCTTTCTTTTTCTTTTACCCACACACTCTGCCCACACTCACCAAACATTTTCTCATTCACATCGAAAACTGTGAAAATGTGAAAATATTGCACATGTTAATGATGATGGTTTACAATTTCAAATGTTCTATTACGATTTCTTCACCAAATTTAATTTCAAAATTTTTTTGTTGAAAAGTATATATTTAACTAATAAAAAAATAATAACTTGTTGAAATGGGTGAAAGTTGATTCAGGCAATTTTTCTGGGAATAGCTATGCTTTCTGGAATTTTTAAAAATGACCCCAGAAAACGCTCAATTTTGACCGTTTTTCACCGCGGATTTAGTTCAAATTAATTTTTACATCTAACTGCTAATGATAAAAAATTTTTAATCTTTTGATTCACTCAAGATATTGTTTGCTCTAGTTCAAAACCAAATTCTAGGCACTTAGCTAAGAGTTTTTAAGTTCATTTATATAAAGCTCTCAGCTTAACCGAAATACACATTGAATTTCAGAGAACACTGCATTTTAAGATCATTTATGCAGCTTCGTTCGTAGAAAATTCAGGTTTGGAAGCGTTTCGGCTAAGCTTAGAGCCCTAACTTATATAATTACAAATCACAAGCATTAAAATACATCGTTGGCATTACTTTTTTAAACAATGCTATTGACTATTTCATTTAATTTAAGATTTTGAATTCAAAAATTAATTTTAAAAAAACTAAAATCGACCGCGCGTCGTGTTGACATAAGTTAAAAGACATCTCCTTTGTGAATAGTCCGCAGCGTGACACGCTGTTGTGATCTCGCGTGTGTGTTTGGCAGCCAAACTTTAACTTGGACTTGTTTTCAATTACTTTGTTTCACTTGTTCTTATTTTGATTAGTTATTTATCACTCTTTCTCGAATACTCATTGAATATGGCAAATGAAAGTTTCAGCAGTAAGGTTGCAAAATTATGCTCAAATCTCAGTGAATTGGAGACATTGACCGAGCAATTTTCAACATTCCACTACGATCTCATGGAAGAGGTGGATACCAAAGAGAACATTTGGAACAAATTGGACGCTAATCTAACTTTTGCTTTTGCAAACACATCTTTCTATTGGCTTTCCTTGTTGCTTAAAGGAACCGATCTGTCTGAGCATGCTGTCAAGGATGAAATACTTCGTGTACGAAAATATATGGAAGAGTATCAACTAATGAAGCAGGATGCGCCAAAATTGAACAAAAATGTGGCACAAAGTTTGATTCGAAATGCTTTGTGGGACCCGGTGAATAATCCCTCTAAGCGAACTAGGAATGAACCCAGAAGAGGAAACAAGCGGAGAAGAAATTAAGAAGGTATGGTTTATTATGAAATAAATGGATATACAATTGAACAGAGTTGATAGTTGCCACTATCCAAGTATTATGCTACGATCGGTAGATGCGGAAAGCATTGCTGATGGGTCGGCGACAGATTGGGCAACTGTCACTTCGCTTCAACAAGAGTCGACCACACTTGATGCAAACGCACAGATGATGGCACGGGTGTAAGACACAGTCTACAAAAACAAATTAAAAAACAAAACTGACAGGGGAAATATGGTGACATCACTCACCTCGTTGGTTGTCCATGCAGATGACGCATTCGTTGTTTCGAATGATCAGTGATTGCCGATCACTGTTGGGATCCGTCTCTGCGGAAGTCTCGTTTTCTGTACCACTAGCCGCTGGCTGCACACCTCCCAGATTAGGAATATTCTGCGAAAAGCGATTGTTCATGCTTCTGCCTTCAGTTAGCTGCTTGATACAAGCTAAGGAAAAATATTCTTAGTTACAATTATATTCAATGAGAGTTTTTGGCCAAGTTACCTTCTTTTCGTGAGTTTCGTTGTTGTTCGTTAAGAACGATTGGCTCGTTGCCAGATCGAAAGAAGGCGATCTGACCCATCTTCTCTAGGAATTGTCTCACTGAGTGTCAATAAAGATGTATTTATGTGTGATGATGGTTTATCAATCATAATAATTTCTGTTTACCTTTTTCCAGAGTCTCCACCGATGTGTAAGAGCAGAGTGGAAAGATTTCGACTTCAGGAACATAGTAAACAGGGTAAAGGAATCGTACGCCTAGGCATCGCTGATAAAGTAAATTAGTGGCAAGTCGTCAATAGTTTGCTTTGCTAGACTTATTTTTGTACAAATTGTGAACAATATATATTTAAAAGAATGTCTGTCTTTATATGTGTATTATAAACTCAAATTTAAAGAAATAAATTTTTTGAATACTTACTTCCTTACAGTCGACGTTTTCAAAAATTTTATCAATTGCCAACCGCATGGTACTGGTTGCTAGTATTGCTTTATCACAGCACTGTTGAGCGATCTCTAGTGATTGTGTTTTGATTAGCATAATGTCTAAAAGGTAACAGGGACCTACGTTTGAATGTTTCTTGTTTCATGGTCATATCTTCTGGAATGCATTCAAAGATAAAAAGCGCTTCTCTCACGGCGTCCTCAAGCTTGGTGAAGCAGTAGATGTCGCCCTGTATAAAGCATGCTTTGGTCAATGATGCAATCGCGGTAGGGAATGTTACCAACCAGGAACTTGCAGTTGGCCATGATGCCATCTTCTTTGCAGATGCGAGCATCTTCACTGATGCGCTGGTTGACATTGTTGAGCACTGCACTGTTGCTATCATGGATGCGAACCTCGTGGCCTCGGTAGGCAAGATAGCCTATCATCAAGTGGTCAGCAGTCGGTACATAACCGTGTTTGACTCAACCCATTTCTAATTAACACTTACCGGCAATTTTGATGCCAAGGGTTCCTGCTCCAATCACAGCGGTTCGCACCATTATCACAGGGAATTTGAGTACTACTAGAAATTGGAGTTGTCAAGGGAAATACCTCGATGACCCGTGGCAGCTGATTTGTTTTGATCACTGGAAAGCAAACACTTTTCTATTGGAGTGCGCACCAAGTTAGGACGCTACCGCAGGTGATAATGTTGCCCTGACGCCAGTCACTTCTCTCCCAGCGCATTTCTTGTGTCGATCGATGGGAGGCACAGTCCGGTGGTGGCACAACTTGAGTGGATCGGTAGCAAGCACACTCCGTCTGTTCCTGTCACTGTCATTAGTTACCAATGCCACTTGCAATACACCAAGTGTTGCCACACTCCATTGGACAGTGATCTCATTCATAGCCATTCGGGTCATTCTTCTATTACCAGTGATGACACCAATTAGCAACATACCGCATGGTTTTTTTATCATTTCAATTACACTCAGCTAAATACTTTCATTCTCATTTCAAATGTACTCGAGTGCAAGTCAACACAGAAATTCAATACAAAGCATCTAATTCATTGACTAGATTTACTAGATGGTACTTGTACTAGATACCAAGTATCGTAATATTTTTTTGCTTTTTTCTATTTATACTTTGTTAGCCAATCTATAGCAGTGCTGTATAGGTGACATTTACAGAGCGCTTTGGAACCAATTGGCTCAATGTGGTCTCGCTTATATAGACGAGCGCGAGTCGAATCAAACAAACTCAAAGTTTTTTTGCGTATAGATTGAGGCAGGTGTTGAAACCCGAGTTTCACGATGTCTACTTTGCGAATACTGATTGCCACTCGAGGCTCTGTGATACTTGACCCAAGAGGACAGCTTGACTGGTGCTGGTGATCTCGTATGACTTGTCAATTCACCAGTGCTTGCGGTCTCTTTGTGATTGTTTTGCTTGACATTTCATATCGTAAAATTTATTACTTTAATTATAATCCAATTGAATAGAAATTGAAAAAAATAATCTAGTTTGGCAATCAACTAGAATGGAGGTAACTATCTTTTATGTCATCAACTCGTAATTTAATTTGTTATTGGTATTTAGTATTTGTGGTGTCTATCTTTGTTGAATATTTGACTGTTATTTCTGCGACTCGAATGACTGCTTCAGCTAACATGCCTGAAGTTATTACTTCTACCTGTCCTCATCCAAAGCGTCGGAAAAGAAAAGTTTCAAATTCGCGAACCTTGGCTCTGGAACAAGCTTATGTGCATGATGTGTATTCAGTTCTGGCAGCCAATCCTGAGTCAGTTAGCTCACCATTTCGTAAACATGTAAAACAATTTCTTCTCAACGAGTTTGAGCCTGGAAGTCTTCTTCTTGACATCGGCTGTGGCGATGGCAAATATCTCAATCTTAGCTCTGATCTCATCGTTTTTGGATTGGAACATTGTGCCGAGTGGTTTAACAACGACCGATATCGAACGAGTCGTGATCCTCAATTCTTGATGGTGGGCAACGTGCTATGTTTGCCATTTCGCGATGAGTTGTTCGATGGTGTGCTATGTTGCAGTGTGTTACACCACATTTCTACTCTTGAACGTCGCATCAATGCTCTCAAAGAAATTAGTCGAATTTTGAAGATTGGCGGCAAATTGATGCTAACCGTCACTAGTGGACCTACTGATGCCAAAGATATTGAATCACAGGATGTTCTAATTCAAGTGAACCATCTTGCTAAGTCAGATTTACATTCAGAGAGTGACATCGACAGCTATTCTAGTTCATCTACCGTAAGTTTGTCTGCTAACTCCAATTTCGACTATAATGCTTGTGAATTGAACCAAAGCTCACCGAGCTCTGAATTTGAGAACTGTTATTCGTTTGTACGCAAAGCCCTTAAGAGGTTCAGTTTGGCAAGCAGTAACTACTCTTTCAAAAATTCCAATAGCTCTAGTTCTAAGTCGAGATTCTTTAACATGGACAACTATCCAATCGAGTTGCGTAATCTTGAAGAAGACTCGCTAAGTTGTTGCTCAAAAAGTTCTTCCACCACAGGCGATTCTGCATTGAGTTCCTTTAACCGTAGTTCCGGTCTCAGTCAATCCAGCTCAAGCAATATTTTCCCATCATCTTTATTATCGCTGATCAAAGATCAGCTTACATCTTGGAAGGTGCAAATTGCCAGCAGTATTGAGCATTGGCAAATGTACGATTCTCGAACTTCAATTACAGCAAACAAAAGAAAGAGTGTCAATGCAAGCAACACTACTCATCGATTTAGTCTACCAATTAGTTTATGGAAAAGCAGCAAACCAAATGAATCAGGTTATTTGTCAAAAAGTAAACATGTTCTTGGCAAAAATAAGATCTATGCATTAAATGGCTTCCACAATCGTGAGGTAATACATTTTCTCCAACATGATGCAACCGATGAGGTTGAGATCAATTTATCTCAAATACAGTTTAACTCACTACCTGAGGAGTGTGAAAACAACCCGACCACCAATGCCGATCAATGTGATTACGTTTCTTTGGAGCAAAATCAATTGGAAGATAATCGATTCAACTCCATCAATAAGATTATCTTTCAAAAGTCTTTTTCATCTGAGTCATCTAGAAAAAATAGTGTACATTGTGCTGGGTACAAATTAATTGCTTACTACTCAATGCCCGAACTTCAGACAATATATTCGCTATCGGAGTCTGATATCTATCTCTGCGAAAGAATGAGACAAAATGAGCTGCATCAAAGGACTCACTCAGTTGAATCGCGAGTTGAAATAGATTCACACAAGAAAGGTTTGTAATAAATATTTGGATTAGTCTATAATTAAATGTTTTGTAGATGATTTTTCTGCGGACAATGGTAAAGCGCCAATGAGCCATGTTATTCAAACAGTTCCAGAAGAAGACAGTTTATCACCATCGCCATGTTCAAGCACAGAGCCAAGGTTAATTGAGACAACACAAACTCCATCGGAACCTTTAATTTTAGACAATGGAGATTCTTCGATTGACCAAGTGAACGAAACGCCAACTAGTTTAGACAAGACAACCAACCAAGGAAAATTTCCCAAGAAACTTCTAAGACAGCGAAGTTTTAGTGCTGACTATCAACCGGAAACAGTAAAATTTCAGCCAGAACTACCACGCCGTTTCTCAGCCAGTCCCAACATTGGCACCCATCGGTATAATCATGCAAGTCACACGCCACACCATCAGCAGATTAGCATGGACAGCGAAGAGTCGTTTGTGACCATCATTGCAGCCAACCGTAGCACTCGTGATAGCATGGTCGATGTGCTTAACTTTAGCGATTTAACTGATTTCGAGTTGGAGGAAGAAGAAGAAGTAGATGATGACGAGGGTCTCAACAACAGTGACATGTCTCCAAACTTAACCTATTCCTACTCTTCAAGCAGTGATGAGAACGATGAGGCGTACTGCGAGAGCTTGTCCAATGAGCAGCAGATTTCAAACGAAACAAGCATCTCCTCGGTGTTGGATGTGACCACAATTCGATCGGTGAGCCAGAGTGTTTCGAGAGATACCAACGAGGACTTGATGGACGCCTCCTCGGTGTCCGAATCCAGTGAGGAGATTGCATCGCCACCGGCCACACTGCACCACTACTACCACCTCTTTCGTGATGGAGAACTCGAACAGCTCATCGAAGATCACGTTCAAAATCTACATGTGATAGATTCATTTTATAATGAATGCGCCATGTCATGGTGTGTGGTGGCTGAGAAGGTTCATGTTTGGACTATTTAAGTCTTGCCTCTGCACACCACACGTTTGATTACTGCCAAGTACTTTCGATTCGTATCATCATCCTTCCTAAGACATGCCTTGAATTTTACCAGGTCTTTCGACAGTAGAAACTTGTAGAATCAACTCCCATTGTGATTAGCATTTTTACCTCTTTTTGCCAGATTCGAGCTAATTAATTATTCGCATCGAATTGTCAGGTCACCTTCAATATATTCATTCTTTTGAATCTCTTATTTACACATCAGAGATGATGCAACATTAGACACAAACATTGTTTACTGTGATCACTTTTACTCGAGTTCTAAACTTCTCAAAGCAATCGAGCCATCGGCTCTCCGCGTCAGATGTAATATATACTATTTGTTAATTATTTGGATTCATGTATATGTCGTTGACCACTCATACATACAAAGAGCACTTTTTATGGTTACTTTCTTTATATGTTACAGTAAAAAGAATTTATTATTTGAAACCTCCCAATTTATTTTCAAGCAATAAAACGAATAACAGTCGGTCAATCAATACTCTGAACAGTGCAATGTAGAGCTTATCTTATTCTCGGTGGTTTTCCCCTTTTTTACTGATACAACCTATGACTAGCTAGTCATCATGCCAAAGGCAAGCACTGATTAATGAGTTGGCTTTATTTTGCATCGTCATGCACGCTCATAAAATAAATATATATACGATATTATTGTGTGATAAAATTGATAAGATGCGCTCGTCATCAAATGCACAGAGAATCGTGTGTTTATATTTTTCAAAATGACAACCGAATGATGTATATGAAATAATAAATTTAATAATCATCAAAATACAAAGTATACGTGTAAAGTGGATAGTAAATGGGGACTGGACTGATAAATGGCAAAACGAGCTGCAAAAGCAAAGCACCGATAACATCAGGGTGTGGTATCTTGTGGCCTCGGGCTGCCAGCTAGGCTCACACTTCACCAAGTCAAAGCATTTGCATCAAATCTAGATAGCACTTTGATACTGAGCTGCATACCACATAATGCAAGAGAAGCCAACAAACTAATTGTACATGTACATATAAATATACATAATATATATAATCAAATGTATAAAATAACAAATATATAAAAGTACAAAAAACAATCTAAACGTTAATATAAAAATCTGACAAAATGCACACTTTAAGCTTGGCTTAAGATGAATGCAATTTAATTGTAAATAAAAAATGCCCGAAAAAAAGATTGATAATCGTGGATGAATATAGTACTAGCACCGTATTTCAGTATTTCTCATTGCTCTCCGAGAGACTCTGTAGTTCAGATGATGATTGTTGATGCCACCGGTTGTGCTGCTTCTTGTAGAGCTTGTTGGGTACCTCGGATTTGCCGTTCTTGCGCTCGTCGCACGAGTCCGAAGTGTCGATGCCTGAGTCAAAGTCGGTGGAGTAGGTCCCGTTGTAGGCGTCAGCTTTGTCTGTCTTGTCTGCCTTGACACCATCGGCCTTCTTGCCATTGCAAACCTCAGACTTGGTCTCACACTCCTCGAGGCTAGGTTCGCGCCGCCGCCAACTCTTGGCAGGAATACTTGGCTTCACGAATGATTCCTTTAAATTTTCCACTTTCAAGCGCTCACGTGCCTTTTCAATCTCTTGAATCACAATGTCGCAGTAGAGTTCGAGGAAATTGTCTACGCCGTCGTAACCTTTAAAGCCAAACAATTAGCGGTGAGATATAGTTAAATAAAGGTTTACCTGGAAAAGAATTCATGTCGATGATGGCATATCGACCAGTCTCATTCTCAATAATGACATCAATGCCCAAGAGATAAAGTCCGAGTTCGCCAGAAATAACTTTGACAATACGATCTAATCGTTCCTTGTCTGGCTCGGTTATGCTACACCACTTGGCATCTTCTTCGTCCAATTCAGTCAATGAGGATGAGGAGTAAGGCTTCGAAATATCGTGGCTATCGAAGTGGACTGTTTCGTAGTTGTCTAGTGACCACAACACCAGTGAGTTAAATTAATGCATTAATTAGTATTTTTTAGCACTCACTGTTTGCTTTGAAATTCTTAATTGAAGGTCGCTCGATGACAAAATATTTGTCCTTGATAATAAAAAGTTTAAAAAGACGAGCGTTGTGATTGATGAAAGTTTGAGCTACACAAGGAGGATTGATGAACTTCAAGCCGTTTTCATTAAAGATGATCGACATCTGAGAGAACTATAAATGAGAAATGAATGGGAACGAGGCCGGTGTGATACCTTGTGAGCGAAACGAGTGCCATGTGCCAGGATGGGCTTGCACACTAGCAGGTCATATACTCGTCAGTAAGCTCATTTGCAAAACATTGACCTCACCGAAGGGAAATCTCACGTTGGCTGCCTGCATCTTTTCCAAGTTCTCCTTGACATCAGTCGAAGTCATCTCAACAAACGTAGGAGTGAAAACTCCATCTGTGGTCAAGGAAATCACAAACAATGCGCATTAGATATACTCAGAGAACTTGTTTCAATCACTATTGAAAGTTCATTTAAATTTTTTTCAATTGAAAATTAATATGACTTGTTAATTTTTCCATTGACCATATTCAATTGAAAGAATAAATGAACTTTCAATCGTGATTGAAACCAATTTTCTCGTTGTGCTCACACTGACCTTCTTTAGCAAGTTCACTATCTTCGATGATCTTGTACTGGCGATAGCGATCAAGAACCTTACGAACGTTGTCCAGTGAATCAACAACAATTATCTCGGGATGTCGTTGCACAAAGTTCTGAAAATCACCAATCCAATTGCCACTAAGCGATATAATAATCGCAAAATAAACCAATGTATTTCCTTACCTCAAAAGCCTTGACTCGGCTCATGGCCACAGGGTCTGAATCACACTTGCATAGCAAATCTGACAACTTGTGAATGATGGCATCGAATGGTCCCTGTTGCTCGATATCTTCGTCCAGATCAATCTGAACAAATTCATACCCTCTATCGGTAAAATTGCGTGCCAATTCGGCTGCATTTATCTTTTGACTTTTGCGATCACTCCACGAATACCCCACGCGTTTTGAGTTCAACATGTTGTTTCTTCTCAATAATTTATCACAAACTCAAGAATATGTGATAAAGTAAAATAATAAAAAATGTAGAATTTGGCCAATAACGCTATAAAAGAATCTTGATAAGGTAAATCTTGAAGATTGACGTTACGTCTGGAGATGTCAAACAACATGCAAACATTGTGGCTTCGGGTGTGGTTGCTGATCCAGTTTAGTTTGATCAAAGAACAGAGCTTTGGAGTGTTTAGTGGAATGGATGATTAATACAAGAGCCACTAGCAATGCAATCAATGGAGATAACTTAGAGCAAAGACTGTGCACGTTTCGATTTATATATAAACACAACTGACAATATTATGTTTTACAAGATAACGTAGCAACGGTTTATTGCTACAAGAATAGAAAGATCAGTGCTTCAGATCTGCATCAACACATGGATAAACGAATTCCATCAGCTTGTTAATCCTTGATGATGCGATGCTTCAGTGCCTCTGTCGACTATTTTATAATCCCGAGGATTGGGTTAACATGTGATGTGAACACGAGAGCAGTGCAGCAGGGAATGAACTCGATGCACTCATGCTAGAAATCACTGATGACACTTAGTTGTCTCCACCAAGAGAGACTTCAGAAGCGGCAAAGAGAAAGAGGGAGAGAGGGCGAGAAAGTTGTTGCTCCTAATTGGACAATGAAACTACAGAGAGGCAACAGTGTCAAGACAGAGCAAACAGTAAATGAACAGTCACTTGATTGCATTGCCCAATGATAACGATGATGAGGGCAGATCTTGATAGGCAAGTGGGACCAAGCGACCGTCGTGGTGGGTGACAGGGTGATTGGAGAGCACCAGCTGCGCGCACGGAGTGTCGCCACCAAGCAATGAAGCCTTTTCCATTGGCTTGTCTTAGCTAGGTCAAGAGCCAGGTGATGACAGGATGGCTGGGTGTTACTGTGCTACTCACGAATCAAGCAAGCAAACAAGCTAGGTGAATAGAGTGGTTGGCGCGCGCTTTGGCGCTACTCGATCCTCCTGGTCAATGTGACGGGTGGCACACAGTGATAGCTTGTTGCAGCTAGTGATCACACTATGCGACAACACAGCATGGCACGGGCACGGCTAGCTCGAGGCGAGCAATGCAACAAGACAGAGGTAGAACGATGGGGCCATTGCCAGACAAAGGTGGCCTCGACATTGTCTGCCACATTCCATCGCAGCACCGATCGCCGTGCAACGCATTTGGTGTCGCCTCACTCCGAGTCACTCTGCCCACTAGTGTCTAGCTAGATGGTTCAGTGGCAGTGACTGGCCGAGCTCGCCAGCGCACTCGCGCACACCCGAGAATTGCTAGAATTGACAACTAGTAGTCGACTCAAGTCGACCGGCGTCTAGTATTCAACTGCACATTCATCCAATGCTACTGTCAGCCTTACTGAGCTATGCTCGATATAGCCACACAGCTGTGCACTGCTTGGCGCCCTAGCCATCTTTTCAAAGTAGGCTTGGCGCCATCTGATCTTTACCGCTCGCCTCAGTGCCACTGCTCACCATGCATTCTCTCGAGATAACTGCTTACTATGCCATCTTCTTGGCCAGTCTTTTCTATTCTCTATTTCGATTTTGGCAGACAACACAAGGTAACTTGACACATGGGCTCACATCTCAATTCTAACCATATATCTCACAGAATACATTAACTATGTTGACGCAACTGACTTCGTGAAGGATTGTTCATTATTCCTGCCATGCCATCTGCGTAAAGATGTGACTGATCTCGAGTGGCAAGTGACCAAACAGTATTATTTGCAATCTAAGATAGTCTATCTATTTCTTCATTCTGTCGGGTTTTACATTGTAAGACGCATTTCTCCAAAGGTAACTTATGCATTTACTTTAACAATTTGTTAATTTTTTTCTCTTATGTAGTATATTTCAACTTTTGTTGTCTTGTATTCAATATGCGCTCTCGGTTATTTGATATCACCTTCTTCTTTGTTTTATATTTTTATAAATATTCTAATAATAATTCTCCTAAGTCATGGACATTTTCAATTGCGAAAATACTTTAGCTACGTATTATTTTTATTGTCAATTATTGTGATACATCGATTTGATTTGGAAAAAGATCGAGAACAAAATTTGTTAATACAAGTTTGTCTCTCGTGGCTCAACGCTCGTGGTTTAAGTTGTATACTTGACAGCGAACCAAGCGGACTTTGGCAATTACGCAATGACTCGTTCACCAAACTTGCTTATCTACTTTACTTTCCTCCATTTTTCTTTGGACCAATCTATCACTATTCCGACTTTGCCAAAATGGTTTGTCTTTCTTAAGTATTATCCATTTCTATTGTTAATTAAAAATTTGACATCAGGTGAACCGATTGCAGCAAAATGATTGCAACTTAGATCCCATTGATATGTGGCTAAATAGTCTTAATCTGCTTCGATACCTATTTTGGGCTTGGTTTCTTGAATTTGTACTCCACTTCTTCTACTCATCCTCATTTCAATATTACGTCTATCTAACGGAAACATTTGATTCTTGGAGTTTGTTTGGTTTTGCCTTTGGCTTGACCATACTGTTTTACCTGAAATACTTGGTCATCTATGGTGTCGCAAGAGCGATGGCTCAACTTGATGGACTTAACGAAGTGATTGCTAAGCCACCCGAATGCATTGCTCATATGCATCGCACTTCATACCTCTGGCGCCGATTTGATCAGGGACTCTATTCGTTTCTCGCCAGGCAAGTACAAATCGACTCTACTTTTGTTACATTCTCAGAGTGTTCTTTCACTTGCAAAAACAGATATTTCTACAAACCATTGACGGGAAGTGGGCACAGTGAGCCGTGGAGGCGGATTGCAGCTGGTTTGATCTCCTTCTTCATCGTTGCCATTTGGCACGGCTACTACGATGCCATCATCGTTTGGGTTGTGCTTAACATTCTTCTTTTTGCCAGCGAGATCATGGTTTCAATGTATCTTCCACGGTGGCTGCGTCATCCAAAGGTGCTTAACTAATAACCGATTCATTCAACCTAATAACCAAGTTTCACTATCTGACCCTCCGTACAGTTTGGACTTTCCGAGTCGAATCAACTACGAGCAGAAGCTGTGATCGACGCACCATTCCTGGTCTTGGCCTACCTCTCTAACATATTCTTCTTATCTAACTACGAAAGCGGAATGGTTCTTATCAACCGAATTTTCCTAAATGGTCTCATTCCACTTTTACCAATTTTATTTATCTTCTACTCTGGCTGCCAAGTATGCAAACACATTAATCGACGAATTTCGAAAGCTAATTTTCTTAGAAGTAATAATATTTAATAACAAAGATTGCATCATTTAGCTATCTACAAATTTAAATAAAAAACTAAATAAAAGAAATTAAGCAGTTCGCAACAGTTTAGACTGTTTCAAATCATCTAACTCCTTGAGTTGTTTAGCAACAGTTTCACGTCTTTCCTCCATAAACTTGTCATATTTGTCATCTTCAATATGTTTCACTACCTTGACTCCACAACGAAAGGCCTCCTGAATCACATCTTCACATATCTTCTTCAATGGAACACAGTCGTAGAGAGGATCAACACTCTTGATCTTGGCTATCTCATAAACATGCTTGAGACTGAGAATACCAGCAACTTCTTTGCTTTGGTTCATTGCTAATCGCTCACAACCTGTGGCTTGCCGAATGAAGTACGACAAGGGTGGTATGCGAATCTGAATATCATAGCTTCTATCTGACTACAAGACAAATATACGTATAATTTTATAAAGTTACAAAATAAATATTCAAAGTTGACTTACATTAACTGATATGGTACACGGCAAAGGCGTTCCGGTTTTGATGTCCTTTGTCCGTTCATTGAAATCTTTGCAAAACTGTGCAATGTTGATACCACGCTGTATAAATAAGTAAATTGTTTGTGCGTTAATCGAAAACAACCCAAAATTGAATTGCTTACTTGACCAAGTTGTGGCCCTAGCGGAGGTCCCGGTTGAGCACTACCCGCACTGATCCATAAACTTAAAGGTGTGCTGTGAAGAACCTTCTCAACTCCTTTCTTGGCTGCTTTAAGTTTAGACATTTCAAAGATACTTCTTGATTAAGACAAATCTAGTCCAGTTTTATAATAAGGGTGAAAGTTATGAACTGGTGTGTACACAAAAACAATTCAGACACATGTTACCGGCTATTACTACTCAAAAGACACTCTTCTTAACATAACAAACACAAATACTTTACAAAACATTTTATTTTAATTAGTTTAGTTGTATTTAGTATTACAAAATAAAATTTTTATTAGTAAAATTAATTTGTATTTAATAGATAAATTTTAAAAATGTTAAAATACTATTTAAAAACATATTTAGAAGATTAAGGTAGAATATCGTTAAAATAGAACCTGATCTATTTCAACCCAAGTGAAGTGAGTCTAAATCGGAAATAGCTCTAACACGGCGAGCTGTTGTTCCTTTCTGCACACGTTTTTGCCTGTGTTGAACTGTTCTGCCCAATTCGTGCTACTCAAAAGTAAGTTTTTCTTCTTTTTCTGGTTGAAATTCTTTTAAAATTCAATCTTTGGGAGACTATACTAGTTAAATTAATATATAAAACTATTCGTTTGCGTCAAGAAGTAGTATTAGAACGATTATTTACATTTTAAAGGAATTTTTTTACATATATAATTTGAATTTGTTTTATTTTTCTGCAATTAGATCAAGCAAAATGGTGGCCACCGACAAGAAATCGAAGAAGGCCATGGAGAGCATCAACTCCAGGCTAGCGCTGGTGATGAAGTCTGGCAAATACCACTTTGGTTACAAGCAGACTCTCAAAGCACTTCGCTTGGTACTTTGCCTTTGAATTTGTTGACTCGCGTCTAACCGTTTGATGCCATTGTGTTTCAGGGAAAAGCAAAGCTGGTGATCATTGCCAACAACACCCCACCACTTCGCAAGAGTGAAATTGAATATTATGCCATGTTGGCGAAGACTGGCGTGCATCACTACTCGGGCAGCAACATCGAGCTCGGCACGGCCTGTGGTAAATACTTCCGAGTGTGCTCCCTCACCATCACTGACCCAGGCGATTCGGATATCATCAAGAGTATGCCATCTGAAGGCCAGTAATTTTCTGTTTTTTATTTTGTAAACAAAAAAAATAAATTGGCATTGTATTTCAACAACATATAACTTATTATATATTATGGTCAACACATGGGCGCATATGTGCATACACATTCTTAAGCTGGTAAACATTTTTTTACAGTGTTGCTTCAAGTTTTACTTGCTTCCCTTTCACCAAATACACTGTTATTAAAAACTTTGTTCGGTTATAAGTTATAACGTTTCTTGTTATACAAGTTTTTGTAATAGACTTTCAATTAATTTAATTATTAAAACATGTAAGTTTATAAGCAGATATTTGGAAAAATCAACGCTTATAAGCTGACTTTTTTTTATTAATCTAGTAACTAGTAGACTTTTTGATGTAGATTTATAAGTCAACTTTTTCTTAAATTGTCACTTTAAAAGCTTGCATTTTTAAAATTGTACGGTTATAACCAGAAACGTGCTCAATGTCAGGTTATAACTCGACGGTATTTTTAACAGTGTAGTATAGCTTTCACAATACAAAAATCGAACACTGCTTCTCATTTTATTTCACTTTTCCATTTAAATTCGACAAAACTTGAGGCAACACTGTATTGCAACACTCAAGAAACGGCCAAAAATGTTCTCTACCTTTGGCAGTACAAAGTAGCCTTTTTTCGAAATGTGATCAGAGGTAACCCGTGCGCTTGCTCTATGGCGATTTATAATGGAGGTCTTTTGTTGAGCAGGCCAATTGTTGAGTGTTGCCTGTATTATCATTTATTCTCATTTAAATTATAATTTCTTAAAAGGATTGTGCTTGTGTAAGATTTTAAAGAAAAATATTGACAATTATAAATCTATACTATATTTTTTGGTTCGAAATGGAAACTTTTACTTTTCAAACTTTATTTGATAGTTATCTTTTACTAGTTTTTCTAATTTAATATGACAAAGTGATTTACAAATATAGTAACCAACACTGTTAAAAAGTTGTAAGGTTACGACAATGTCTTTAATAATGCTACAACAAAAATAATAAAGTGATTTTTATTCGAATCAGGTAAAAAGTTTACTTTTATAAGGTTATTTCCTAATAAACACAAAATATCAGTTTGTAGCATTACAAATATAAGCTTACAAACTAATTTTCCCTCTTCATTAAGGTATATATCTAAATGTTCATTGTTGCTGCCTTACAATTTTTTTAAAAAAACAATATAGTTATTAATCGATATATCATGTATTTTTATTAATATTTATAATATATTTAACAAAAAATGGTTTGAAAGTTTGAAGATGGGATGTGAAACTAGTTTTGCTGTTTGGGACGCGATGCTGTCTCGCAGATAGTCTTCCAGCGACAGATGCTTCTATTTTGTTCCAGCTCGACCAGTTCGCGAATCCTGTCCAAGAGGGCCGATCGTTTTGGCTTTCCACTAGCCGCATCTTCGTTAAGCACTCTTAGAGATTGGATTAGGCGGTGATTAATAATTGATTGCCATTTGCTTTCTTAATCAGCTTTACTTACTGAACAGCGGTCCTGGTAAGCTCACTCAACTCTGGCCGGTAAAGCTTTCCATTAGGGTCAAGACAGAGAATCACACGGGAACACTGGGGCTCGGAAATTTGACTTTGATGCTTTGATTCAACTTCCGAACTTGATTTGTCTTCTTCACTGGTCCACCTCCGACTGGCACGCACTGGTACCCGAGGACGGGGCTCATAGGTTAGTGTTTCCACCGGTAGAGAGACTTCATCTAACAAAAACGAGGGCAAATGGTGAGGTGAGGGTGGACGGACTGTGCCATCCAGGCCACCGAGGTAGGCTGAGGTCTCGGGAACTATCGAAGGCAACACAGCCGTTGGTGGCGAACTGGCAGATTGGCTAGTGGTGGGGCGTTGAGAGCGACGTCGAAAAGAAAATCGTTTCTTGAGATTGCCAAAGTCGACTCGTTTGAAAGGAAAGCCTATAGCATCGGGTTTGTTGATGGTTCCGAGCAAACCGCCGAGAATGAGCACCGAGTTAAGAAGGGTCATGAGGACAATGTTGCGAGCATTGTATTCGATGACCTGAAGGAAAAGAAACCAGTGGATGAGTGAGAGATGTTCCTGAGAACATAGTAAATGTCTTTCCAATTACACTGTGAGAATGTATCTGTTTGATGTTAGAATCAGATTTCAAGTTGCATCAATCACCATGGTCAAGGTTCTACTTGAAGAGCGGGCCACCAAAGTTGCCTGTCTGGTCATATCACAAGTGCTAATTTTGTTTAATTTGGTGTCCGTGTCAAAGCAAAAGTAATGAGTCATTACTAATGACGCATAATATTCAAAAAATAATCTGCACGCCTTTAGTTTTCCCATCAGAATTTCGAAATGTCCACTATCCAATGGTGTTTACTTATAATTTGCATTCTTAGCATTACTTTGGTGGCAGTGGCAGTAAATTGTGTTGTTAAGTATTTAAATTGCAAATTAGTAATCGCTATCGACTGAGTGTGTTTGCAGTGGAGCATTAGCCATGCGGACAAGCGATGGCGGTGGATGGCACATACACAGACACACACATACACACACACATGGCACGGTGCTAACTCGACCAGTGGTGTGTCTACGTAAACGATGTAGCTACCACCGGTGGCACTAGTTTGACCCGAATATTCCCTTCAAATAGATGCTGTATCTTCACATAAGCGACACAAATTTAAATTGATTTTGACCGTTAGCATCAATCAATGAGAAATGAAACAGAACCGGTGAGTTGACTCACTTACCTGTGAAGAAGTGGTGCCGCGTAGTGAAGCCTTGTCAAGGTGGTCGCTAAGCAAAAGGGCACTTTGAAGAAGACCACTCGGCGTTTCTTTGGTCATAGTTTGGCTGTGGACTGGTGGCACTAGTGAGATCCAAAATGGTACCATAGCAAAGCACAGCCAATGCACGAACATTCGGCTGCATTCCATTGTGACGGTGCTGTAGTGGTAGACCAGTGAAACGGTGAGGCAAGAGCTGTTGGAATGTTGCACTGCACAGAATGGTCTAATCGAATCGACTGGTGAATACTTGAGCACTGCGCTTCCACTCGCTTGGGCATCTAGTTATATAAGTTCCGAAGAAAAGGGCCAAATCTTGATCGCTCTACGCCTGCAAAGTCAATAGCTGAGAAATGACTAAAATGGAAAAAGTGATACCGGGTTCGAGGTACTTGCTGGCCCGTCATCAATGACCGCCAGTGAAGGTGATGACGGGAGAGGGACAAACTGTGTGAGAAATATCGTCGACATGTGGCCATTTAGGGTGACACTTTAACGCGCACTCCACCGACGGAAACGAGTCAGATCGGTAAACAGGAGCTCGGCCAAGCAGCTGACACTTTTTACACTTTCTAAATTTAGAGAACCACCAAACAGAAAGGAAAGTGTGCTTAAGCTCTAATTTTAAATGAAATCAATTAGGTAAATTAGTCTTATAAGGCTTTGATTCACCAGAAAGCAGTGTATGTGAAATCGACCCAATTTGTTCGAAGAGTGATTGAGTGGTCGGAAGTTGTGGGATTCATAGACAACAACAACCACATTTAATTCACTTAACTCTTCTTTATACGACCCCTGGAGAGGGGCGGTTTGTACGACGTGAGTCCGAGAGACTCAACGCGAATGAGT